>APFE030030128.1:0-40334 GCA_000404065.3 Pinus taeda
ATCCCCAAGGTATAGGATTGAGAATTTGTCTAGACTTGTTCTGCGATAGAGCCCATACAATCAAAGTGTTATAACTAGAAGTTATGATACCACTCTATAACATACCCCCTACTATCCCCAACCCTCAATAAGGTTAGAAGAAGAAAGTTACATTGTTGATTGAATATCCACGGTCTAATTATGGAAATGGGGTCCAAATTTTCACTTTATTTTACTCTTGAGAAACTCAAAATGAAGGATGTCACCATGTTCTTCTTATCGAGATGATTTGACCTCATACTATGTAATCCTTAAGATTCAACCCCAGGAGTTCTGCTTGGTGCTCCTCTTGAAATATTTGGAGTGCCAAACCTTTGAGGTCATCAAATAGCCTTGGGCACCTCTCCATCAACAACCCAAATTCTCCTTACCTCCCACTTGGTCATTGTAACTAGTCATAGGATTGAAAATGGTTAATCCATTTCCTCTCAACATCCCATGCTTTGGGCTAAAACGAATCTTAGACCCATTCTTAGTGACTAGTTAATAAATATAAATGGAATTTTCCTAAGCCTTAATACAAAGTCAACAACATATAAAGGTATACAAAGGCTTTCCTAGCCTATCCCTATTTAGATTAAATGAAGCTTAGTTGTGTTCATGGACCTCTATACACATGTGGTCACGGATATATATATGTACACACACACACACACACACACACATATATATACATATATAATATATCACTTCTAAACTTAAATAAGAAATAGGATACCCCAATGCATATAGTTACTGATTTATTGATATAGAAGGGTTTTTTAAATGCCACTGGCAAAATTTCCAATCTCAAAATAAACATAGAAATATTTCAACAAGATATTTCACCTATGCATTTGACCAATTATTAAGGTTGTTGTACAATCAAGAATTTATCACAGAAATAAATTCTTCCTTGAAAATCATTTTACATATCATTGTAATTACTCTTTCATTAGTGGATTCCCACTTACATATCATAAAGATACATATAGATGCTACAATCAGGCAGTTTGAGCAAATCTCGGGTTAAGGAATTAAACATAGAAATGGAAACATTCCTTGAAACCTTTACACAAGACAATAATAATATTCATTATGTAGGATAGCAAAATCCCTTACTAACCCTTCTTAATAGAGTAATAGCACATTAAATAGAAACATGATCTGTGCATGCACAATGCATCTAAAAATATCCATGCTTCACATAGTAATCTCACAACACATGCCCACTAATACTATGTAGTTTATGCACACTTGATTAACTAAGATACATAGGTTCAACCACTTCCTATACCTAATCACTCTGCTAAGTCTTAAGCTCGGAGTAAATACAAAGATCAGGAACCATTCTGTTCTACATTAATCACATATATTTAATGAGTAAACAATTCTCATAATCATGCAAGAGTTATTTTTCATAGTTATAATGGAGCTAAATAGCACAATAAGCAAGGTTATGAGGTTTACACACATACAAAGCTACATGAGTACTTATCTCATAAGGAGGATTCTGGAAACTAATATTCGGAATTAAACTCTCCAGCCCACTTTAGACACATTTCATCCAAGCCTTTATTTCACTATTCACCCCTGATCCATATTCTAGATATTGAGGGTGAATTCTTAATGGATTAAACCAATTCTTCTAGCTAAGAAAGGGAATCCATTGTACCTTCCACCTCCTCTCACCAATTATTTGATGTAGTCAATTTCTCATAAGGAATCTAAGGGCTCATTTCCTTCCCATTAAACCACAGAGATTTGTGCTCCTTACTTCTCTTCATGCATTATGAGTTTTCCTTCCTCTACCGCACAGTCATTTCTTCTCTTTTCCTTATCTAGCAATGTTCTCTTATGTTCTCATATTTTTTACTTTTATCCCCTCCTTGTCTTCTCTTTGTACATGAGAATGTGATTAGAGGAAATCCATGTTTCAAGAATTCTCTTCCCTCCATGAGCATTCTCACTAATGTACTACAATTGTTTTAGTGACATGGGCCAACACTCTTACTGCCCTTGTTCTTCAACTCAGCTTCAATGGTTTTGTCTTTAAATGGACATGGGGATTTTGTTGTGCTAGATCCCCCTTACACTTCCTATTTGTTGACTTCAAGTTGTTCTTCCTTCCTACAAAACCTGTGCTACATATTAATTTTGTCCCTTTTACCTTATGAATTTATCTAAGGCTAGCATAGTCATTTTTTTCTCTTTTCCACCTCCACTAGATGATATTATTAGTCCCATTTAAAGAATACAAACCATCTATTTAAGGCTATCACAACCAAGTCAAACTTCCTCCAAATCCCAATTAATCTCTTTACTCAAATTCTAGAATCCATGTCCCAATTCTTAGGACTTTTTAATTAAAATCAAATTATATTAAATATTTATAATGAAGGGGAATTAGCTTGGGGCTATCACAAAAATAGTGGCATATTTACCAATATTGTATACTGAAAGAGGGGAAGAATCATCCAACTTCTTCCCTTTGTAAAGGAGGCATTGCATGACAGGGGGAATACCGACCTAGACCTCTAGGGAAATCTTGAGGTCCCATACCAAATTAGTGGAGAAGACGCCAAGGAGTAGTGAATTCCCAAAGAGAAACTTGACAATCATCTAAAAGACATTGACGAACCATGGGATGGGGGAACAAGGCCACAAAGGGAAAGGTAGTGTACTTTTAACAAAATATCCATAACAACCTTCAACACCTTCAAAAATGGATTAGGAATGGGAAACATTGGAGAAAGTGGATGAAATTGGGCCAAATCCCTTATCTTTTAACGTTTCATTTAAATTAAAGGAAATTTTAGCCTAAAAGTGCCCACGAAATTTTCATGTAATTTCCAAGTCAATAAACAAATGAAAACCCTTTAAATTTAAAAAGAGGGACATTTCTTAAGTAATTTTAAATTGTTTAATTTAGATATTCGTGAAATATTATATTATTAATTTGGGTATTTCCTAAATATTTATTATATAAATACCTATTGCATCTAAAAAATTAATGCAATCCTGTAAATCTTGATTTTAGTAAAAAATATAAATTAAAAATGCAGCCTCATTTGACATTAATATCCATGTCCAAAAGAAACAACAAAATAATAATTAAAGATAAAATAGTTAACTAGTTAAATTTAGTTAAATAGTTAAAAAATGTATTCCATTTAGGACAAATTACTGGTTACAACCAAAAATATAAAAGATATAGTTAAACATAAAATAGTTAAATAGTTAATAACAGTTAAATATTCACAATTTATCAAATTTAAGCCAAAAGTATAAAATATATAGCTAAATATAATTAAATATTAAATAGTTAAATAGTTAAATAGTTAAAAAATATATTGCAAAAAGGAAATTACTGAATTATGGCCCAAAAAAAATATTTTGAGTGAAATTTTGGCTTTAATAGACAGTTCCATTAAACAAACACCAAAAAGAAATAGCTAAATATTAAACATATATAGATAGAATTAAATTTAAGATATCAAATTTATGGACACTTATTTTAATAAAAGAGTGTTATATAAGGATTTCAATAAGCGTAAGAGATTAAAAATAGTATATTAAAATATTTGATTAAATCTCGTGCTAATAAATATTGTGGAACGCATATAAAAGTAAAACAATATTAGAAAAAATATCTACATGGCATTTTTTTTTAATTTCTTGATTTTTCCTTAGTAAGTCATTTTTACAGTGAAACTTCCTCTAATTCTAGCTTCTACTGTGAATCATAAGAAGAGACACTTGAACCCTCCAAGTCAGAATATTTTTTGCATTCCAATCATCACCACAATGAGGCCGAACAATACAACTAGATTCTTCATCTCTGAGTGTCACATGCATGAGCTACCACTGTAAATTCTAAAAAGAAACAAGTGAATCATCTAAGCCACTAAAATATGGTTTTGTGTTCCAATCACTACATTGAGGTTGAATAGATTTAGAGAGAGCCACAAAATTCTCTCTCAATGTCTCTTTCAAAAACCCTCCATGAGGAAAGAGTTACATATCCCACCATTCAAATTACATATCCAACAATTCCTTTACTTACACAGGTTAAGGTTTCTTTTGAAAACATTGCTCTTCAATAGTTTCCATTCCCAAAACTTCTTCTTATTCTTAGAAAATTTTCAATCGATAAAATGAAAAAAAAAAAAAAAAAACCTATGTAACATTTTTCCATTCACCGATTTAAAATAAATAATACATAAAACTAGTAGATTATTGGAAAAGTGTGTATACATTACAACAACCCTTTTTTCTACAAATAAAAATTTGATAAGCAGAAAAATAAAATCTCACAAATTGAATCATTATTAATTTATAGATTTTCCAAATAAATATTATTAGAGATACAGAATCTCAATTAATATTGAATAAAACAAACGACAATCATTATAATATCAAAAATTCTCACTAAAATCTATATTTTTTTCTTACTCAGCTGTACAGATTCTACGACTATAAATACTGGATATACATTTTAATTATATATGAAAGGAAGTTGTAAAAATAGTTCGTTCTCCGTCTTTTAAATAATAAACAAAATCATAATCAAACCCTACTCGATATGTATATATATATAATATTAAGATAATAATGTTAGCATTATTTATAATATAAAATATATGACTTCTCATAATCTATTAAAATTTGAAGTATACATTTATGTTTAAATAATTTTATATTAATTTATTTTTTATTTTTATAATTTTAAATAATATATTATAAATATAATTTGTAATTACTTATTATAAAGATTATACCTAAAAAACATCTTTATTTTTCAAAAATTAGCAGTTATAATTTTTTATCACAATTCTCAAGTTACACAGAATTGATAACTCGTACTTTATATTCAAATACTATTATTTCAGAGAGGTTATTATTAAAATTATTTAATTTTTTCTTAAAATTTACTTTAATTCTACTTAAGATATTTCCACAACTTTAAACAATAAATGTTGCACCCAAAAGTTCTTATATAAATCTATATAAAGAAATGTTGTAATGTTTAAGTTCCTAGAAACATTGTAGCATAGGTAAAACAAAAACACCATATTTATATAAAATATAAAGATTAACTTATAATTAGAGGTAATTTATATAAAGTATAGGTTGGACATTATTTCAAGAAGATTTTAAGAAAAGGAAGGTAGGTTTTTTTAACGTAAGGTAGGTTTTTTTAACGTATATGCTTAAATATGGATTTACATCCATGTCAAAATGTTAGTAGGTAATATAATGCTCCAAAACATATATTTTAAATAAGCTTAAATCCTTGATTTAGAGAATAAAAATTTTAGATGCCTATTATTTCAAAAACAAGCAATCTTAAAGTTTCTTCAAGTTTATTTTCCCTATCAGTAGGATAACTCATGAAAAAAAAGAAAAAATTAAACTAAATAATATAAATCATATAAGAAATAAGAGTTAAATGCTAAAGACCTAATCTAATTATAGAAAATCACTCAAGAGTAGGATAACAATGTGTAACAGAAATTGTAAAAAAAAAATTAAATGGGGAAGTACTTTAATAATGGAACTTGGACCAATTGAACTAACCCTCAAGGCTATATGATGCGAGAGAATCGACCCATCCTCCAAAGAATTAGCAAGAATGATTTCTAGAAGGTGAAAATGAGAAAAACCCATCAAAAGGCAAGGGATTTGTTAAAAACACTGAAAAGGTAGATTCATGAGGGATCTTAGGGATTATGTTGAGAGCTTTGTGAAAATGAATCATGTTAAGAGATTTGTGGAGAGGATCATATTGAGAGGTTTATGGATAAGATTGTGGATCTTGAGATGATCCACCATATTATTATTGTCACATACCTTGTTTTCCAACTTTTTCTTTTTTCTAAGTAATTTGGTTACTTGTGTTTATTTATATGGATATACTAATTATATAAAGTGACATCACAATAAATTGTCATTGTTAGTAACACAAGTGTTACACACTTATGGTTTCTAACCCATGAAAATTGATCCCCTATGTAATGCATTAGAAATTGGTCCTAGGGAGAAGAAGTCCCATAACCAATTGAGACTGCTTGGTCCCCTTTGTAAAGGCACACCATGGGGGTTCCAAAAGGTATTTATATTTAATCATGTTACTATAAGGTCAACAAATATCACCATGGTGGTATATGTTATACTTTTATTCCAAATTATTATCAACCCTTGTGTTATATTGCTTCATATATTTTTGTGCCCAAGTAACTTAAGTGGAATAGGAACAAGGGGGTGGTTGTTGTCAAAACTATGAGGAAAATGGTGATGGGATATGTCCCCTAGAGCCATGTGCCCTTGACATGGTTTTCAAAGCTTTGTGGTATCAATGATGAGGATCAAGCTTGCCTCATCCGATGGTGGTGATGAAAATTATGTAACCCTAATCCTATGTCTTGAACCATCCTCCTTCCGTTTGATTCTCTTGCTGGTGGTAGTGCATCATGGGTAGAGAGGGCTGACCTCGAAGCTTTTGGTTCCTTGGCAGCTGGGATTTCTCCACTGGGTCTTGTTTTCACCATATCCATCCCTTACATCTACACTAGACTTCAAGAGGACACCAATAAGGTATAATGTGGTAAGATTTATGTATTTTTCTTTATAGCACCATGCCTATTCTTCAAATTTGTTGAGTCCTATCTCATGATCATTAGGGTGCTCCTTTTCCTATTAGAGTAATACATGGTACCACTCTTGGGGTCTCTGAGAAATTATTATGGATGCCTCCCCGATGATCCCATCACGGAAAACACATTTTTTCATTTTGCCATTTTATATCTTCCTATGGTTACTATGACTCTTATTTCATGTTGTGTTGAGTAATGGGTTATTATTTTGTTATTTTTTCTAATTCTAGGTGCCTATGCATTTGCTAGTCAATTAGGGTCATCGAATCTCTGGCACCACCCTCTGTTCGACAAAGGCTCAAACATCATGGATCTGTGTTCCCTTGTCCTCCTTCTAAGTTTCTAATTTCACTTATCTAGTATTAATTTTGGGTACTTTTAGTTATTTAACTTTTCTTTTGAGTCTAAAACAGGTTTTGTCAATTTTGAAGGCTCTAATAGATTCTCATTTTATGTACCATAGGAAAAGTATATGAAGTTTCTACAATTACACGTACATATTGTTCTGAATAACTACTTGAAGTTTGAATTTGATACTGCATTTCATTGTCCTCACTTCTGCTTAGAATGAATTTGCTACAGGTACCTATACAATTATTCTCAATTCACCTCCTCATGGCAAATAAAGCTCCCTCCACCTCTAACTTCTAATTATCATGCTATAGGTTGGTCTTTAGTCGAGCTTCCCGTGATCTTGCTATTTAATTTTGGGTGAAGTGAAAACAAAGATTTCCAATGCTATACAGGGTCTCTAGCTAACTTGAACCCTTAAAATCAAGTTACCCTTAAGGGGATTTAGTTAGAAGGAATTGGATGGCCTCTGGCATGTAGCCTACATAGTCTCTTGGGCCTGATATGACTTGTAAAGTTTTTTTTCTTTTCATATTACTTATGTACCAGGAACTAAACTCAGGGTGTAAAGATGAAAATTCATAACGCTCTACTGAGGTTGTCTCAAGGTTGATGTTAATTTATTGTGGTTGGTTTTGAACCTAATTTATACCCAACAAGGTTTCCATGGTTTTTAACATGTGTAAATATATTTTGTGTTTAATTTCCCTTCCTAGTGTAATTAACAGTATGGCTCTGATATTATGGTATGTATATAGTTTGGAACATTGCTATTGTGTAACTCAGGTATGAGTTTAATGTAGAAATATATATTTAAAATTTTCGCAATGTTCTGGTGTAATGTATGCACATAATTATTTCTGAGGTATTCATTATATGTTATCTCTTGTTTATGATTGTTTTACCAGTAATGTATGGTTTGTAAATTTTCATATTGGTTATGTTACTCGCAATATTTTACAATAATTGCTTTTATCACTGCAATTTATGCTTTTACCAAGCAAGGTTCCTTTAAACATGATTTTCTTAAAATACCCGAATTTGGTCAAATGAATGTACTGACCCAATTCGTTCACAAACTATTTTGACATCTTGGCCACAACCAGTGGCCTCGAATAATTACATTTGTCTTATGCTCCCCAAATCGCTCCAGAGACAACATATGACTTTGAAAGTGTTTGTTTATTTTGGTTGAACCCAAATGTGTTGTTGCAGTAGTAGAATTTTTTAGAAAGAACTTATCGCTATTATTTTATGCATAGGTAAACTATGAGCTATCTAGATTCTATACATGTAGGGAATTACCGATCGCTCATTATATCATTTTTTCCATTGGTTGGTCTTATCCTATTGCTAATGGAGGTGTGACTCATTGAAGAATGATAAGTCTCCCTCCCTTCTTTCCATAGTGGTATTACCTTGAAATCAAAGTCTTTCCCAAATCAGTAGTAGTTATCTACTCGCATTATGTAATTTATTTCATGGTAGGTGTCGGTGTAGTTACAAACTTTAGCATTTGGAATAAGTTCTTTCCTATGAAAGAAGATATAGTACTAATTCTTGGTGGAAAAAAAATATATTTATGTGTACTTGTTAAATCGAGTAATGGGTATAGATAGACATATAAATGTTTGGGTTTATTTTTTATTTTTTTCAGAATTGTTGCCTTAAAGTGGACACTCTCATCCCCGTCATTCATGTTATCTACTAACCATTTATCTAATAACCATAAATGTGCAAGTTATCCTTACACTACCCAAGTCCATTTTGTATAGGCATACTGATTATATAAGTCACGATTAAGATATACCTAATGGCAATCACAAGAACTCTACTATTCTCATTGTTATGTATGTATATTATTGGTATATATGTATATTATTTTTTTTCCATAAAATAGTTGTGCAACCCTTTTTTGCTCCTCTTCATATTTTCTAATATATTTAATATGAATCCTTCATGATATATATACTTTGATAATTCGAATAAAACCCATTATCATAATCATATAGTAAGAATCTCATAACTCCACAGGAAATTTAACACATGCAAGAGTAAGCCAATTTATTATGAAAACTACTTGATTTTTCCCTATCACTAATATATTTGTATACTACCAACAATATGACACATGCAGATACAATATAGTCTCCTTACCTTGAAAAGAATTCTTTACTTACATAAAAATTAATAATATCACAATATGCAAGAGCATCTTACTCCTACAAGAGAATAATGGAAATCCTAACTAGGAATTATGTTTGGAAAATTACTCAGAAGCAAGTATGTTCTTCCTAGACACGAACTGAATCCACTATTGCTCCCCCAAGCTAAAATATCATTTCCACGGGAATCAAAAACCTCA
This sequence comes from Pinus taeda, assembly GCA_000404065.3. Lineage (NCBI taxonomy): Eukaryota > Viridiplantae > Streptophyta > Pinopsida > Pinales > Pinaceae > Pinus > Pinus taeda. Next base: position 9,391 of record APFE030030128.1, read on the forward strand.
TTGATTCTCGAATTGTATCTTTTATAATTTCCTCCCCACCAGATTTTTGGTAGTGTCCTACCTATTAGGTCTACCAAACCAACTACCTAGGCCTTTGTGTTTTTTTTCTTCTTTAATATCTACCTTTTTCTCCCGTAGTGCGCTATTTCACACTCCAACTTAGTATCTTCCTCTACCAAGTGGTTTATTATGATCCTTTTCTCCCATCATAATAAATATGTTATTTTCCACTTATTTCTCCTCAGAATTTTAGGAGAATTTTAGAAAAGGAACAACTTGAATTTATCCATCCACAGTTGTTTACAACTAGCAAGAAATCTTTTGATTCTAGTAGTTTCTCTGGAGTAAGTTCCAATCATTTATTTACTAAAAATAATATATCAATCACATTACATTAACTTCTATTTGATCATATTGTTTTCACAATTTTAATTTGGCTTCCTTAGCAATCAAACTTAAAAATAGTCCAATGCTAAAATAGAAAATCGTTAACATAAAGAATAGAGGGTTATTACAGTAATTTCCTCTATAATTGTAGCCTTTGGGCATTGAAAAGAGGTGGTCAATTGGATGATTATTAGACGCATCGAGATGCCATGTAAGAGCATAGAAATTAAATTAATTTTAATGCCTAGTTTATGTAATTGTATTTGTGTGCATGGTGATTTAATGCATTGATGGCTTGATGCATATATTCGTTGACTTTCTTTGATGAATTAATTTTACGTGTAGACCACATGGTTCTTTAGTTTGTAGTGGAAGCAATGATGAGTTTAGTCTGTGGGCTCATAACCCATAGGTCGAAGCTCAAAATAGTAAAAAGATCAAAAACAACATATCCCATAAATCATTTTCATTAAGTGGTATCAAAGCATAGAAGATTTTTGCATGTAGTGTGGAAGAGAAACAGAAGAAGAAGGTACAAGTGATTGAAGATTTGTTAATACATTTGTTTTCTTTGTGTACATCACAGCAAAGGAAGGTGATAAGATTTGCAATAGTCTAGAAAAATGATTGTTCATAGGGTTCTAGAGAAGAGAACCGAAAGGATGTCGAAAGCCCAAACTAAGGAAAAAGTTTTGTGAGGTATTCTTTAGAAAGGGGGAGACATGTTAGTGAAGAGGCATGTTGTAGCTCATGAGTTGAAGCAGTTAGAAGAAGACCAAAAAGCATATGACCAAGAGGTCATAATTTTTTGTACCTTGGGAGTGTGATGCAAAAGCATCCACCCATCCTTGGAAAAATCAACAAGAACTACTTCTAAAAGGAAAAAATGAGAAAAACATGTCAAAAGCCAAGGGATTTATTAAAAATCTTGAAAAATGAGATCCCTTAGGGATCTTAGGGATTATGTTGAGAGCCTTGTGAAAGAAATAATGTTGACAAAATTATCTAAAGGACCATGTTGAGAGCTTTATAGAGAAGATCGTGGATCTTGAAATGATTCACAATATTTGTAATTTCCTCTATAAATTGTAGCCTTCGACATTGAAAAGAGGTGGTCAATTGGATGAAAATTAGACCCACCAAAACACCATGTAATAGCATAGCGATAAATTAATTTTAATATTTAGTTTATATAATTCTATTTGTATGCATGACAATTTAATGCATTTATGACTTTTACCCATATATCCTTGACTTTGTTTCATGAATTAAAATTACATATAGACCTACCACATAGTATTGAAAATAAAAGACCCTCATAAATTGTTTGCATTACTCTATATATGTATATAACTTTCAGAACCGAAATGACCATAATTATGTTTATATATATAATATTTTAAAATCTGAGCATTTCATAAATCCAAAACCCAAATAGCATTCAACCGAAATAACCATTTTCGCTTAGTTTTCACATTTTACAATATGCCAAACCTCACTCCATGGTCATAAATTAAAAGTATATGGTGCTACAGTCCAGCACAATATAGACTTCAGGTTACCCTAAGAGTTTATAGTAACCGGTCTAAGCATTTTTCATATGATTTATACTTCTTGATTTTGAGGTTGGTAACAACTATCTCCAAGTTGCTTACTAACACGTAAACATCATTCATACTGCGTTAATTCCCAAATAGAATTACATATTTCTCTATAACTATCTACTGAGATTTTGAGAATGGTTATTAGACCCGGTACGCTAAAGAATGGCTGGTTTCGTAGCTCCACCAACCGCTGCATTCTACCAACACTTTATTCATATTTTGTCCATAAATTACTGTTGAATATCTGTTACGCCTATATACCACGGCAAGAAAATAGAGTTATTACTCACAGCAACGGAATTATGCAGCTGATAATTTATCCTAAGGAGAAGTCGAACATTGAGAACCAAGTGTAAGCTCTAGCCCTACTGGATTACATTCGGCTGACTAGCTTTGAGGTTACATACATCATGGCAATGCTCCATCCGTTCTTGACCATCTGCAACGAGTTGATCATGTTCCTGCCCTGAGAAAATACTGGAATATTCCTCCGTGAGTTTATCATTAAGTTTACTTTTGTCTGCAGCACCATGTACAGAGTTCGTTACATCGCCTCGATCATCAGGTATGCTGCTGAACTGAATATGATTGCTGAGGGGTACACGTTCGCCTTCCTTTCGTTTATGCTTCGCATGCGATAAACCCTTCAATCTGCTTCTGGACTTCACTGATCTCCGCAGCTCGCGGACGGCCGTGGCTTCCTTGAAATTTCCTTGTGGAACGGCATGGAAAGATCCCCGCAGGATGCCGTCCACCCCTGCCTGGCACTCTGCCCAGTTGCCTGACCACACAAGGCCCAGTAATCCATATACTGGATTTACCATCCTGCCGCATGCTTCGTACAGAAGAGACCTGAATATTGCTGCACCAATCACCACAAAAATCAGGTTTATGGAATAATACATACTCTTTATCTTCTATATTTTACGATTGAGTTAAGGGGGCTTTACCGGAACGATATAGTATAAAACTTTACTGAAACTAGAGGGTGGAATGATGGTTGAATATAAAAGGCAGCGCAGGTTGGTCTGAATTAGGGTTTGGTATGTGCTTCTGAAATCCAGAGATGCATATGGCAGAAAGTTGGGTAAGATATCACATATATGAAAAATTGAAATATGAAATCGACAGCGCTGTATAACCGACCGGATTAAGATGGGTTTGTGAATATAGTATGTTTGCAATCTGCAGGTGCATATGAAAATACGAAACTAAAACAAAATTGCTACCTCAAACTCCATATTAGACGAGGGTTTATTGCACAAATACGATTTAGAGAGTTCCGAATTTACATCTCGGCCTATAAATACTTATAAAATTTAGATAGGTTTAGATAAACTACTGTTAATATGAGAAAATTACCAGGCTTCAAATGCTCGGGGCCGATGCTAATGAGGTTCATCAGCCCAGCACGCCCATAGAATTTGGCTAAGAATATGGTGGCGTTCGCTTGTGACTCTGCGGCGCTTATCCATTGGAGGCAGGGCCTGAGAGTGCACGACTCGCTGCAGCCTTTCCGCAGGACTCGGCAGCCATTGCAGCTCATCCTCATTATATCGTCTGATCTGACAGACAGACAGAGTATGAATAAGAGTATTGTGTGCGCACGGGATCTGGCAAATCCGATATGAAAAGGGAAAAATGGCGAACCGCGAATATATGGGAAGACACAACCGACATGAGTATGGCGAGAGTGCTGGAATTCCAAAATAACTATACGGTACGAGACAACGGGTTGCAATTTCAAAATAACCATACGAATCGAAATGATGGGTTGAAATATAAAATTAATTACTTTCGTCAATTTTCTTTCTTTTGAGCGCATTATCGTCAAAATGTTCGATAACAACATTTTTACAATCAAATTCGATCGCTACATCTGTGCTTCAACAGCGAACTTTAAGCGATGATTATCTTGCTAAACGCAGGTAAACAGCGTGATTAAGGCATTCACGGGACCGTGCCGCTGTGATTTCGAAGCGCACTGTCCCGAAAAGAACAAAAAAGAGAAACTGCTTGACTTTTTGTCCATATAAACCAAAACAGGTTAGCGGCCATCGGGATTCGCGAAAAGCCTCAGTCACGTCAACCATTGTTATTTTATAATTTAATTCAACATTAAGCGTTAAGTAGATCTTCCGAAATCCATTTGTACTGGTATCGCACGCAAACAAAAACCACATACTATAAACATTTTCGAACAGGCTGCTATATTGACGGAAGCTTGAAAAAGAACATTACAATAGTTTTAGTTTTATGATTTTCGCTTGAGGAAGGTATCCTTTCTTTACTTAAAATTTATCCATTTTCTTGGTGAGGTTGATGATTTTCGTTTGGAATTTTGTGGTTGACTTTAACTTGCCAAAATCTGGACCAGTGGAAACTTAGATGACCAACAAAACTACAGATAGAACCTATTTGTTTGTGTTCAGTTAATCACACAGGAATGCTACACGATATGGAATTTCAAAACCCAAAGTACCCATTAATTTTAATTTCAACGGTTCCAATTTCTATTAACCATTTTACTTAAAAAAGTTTAAAGCCTGAACTAAATATTTAACCATAATCAACATCATATTATCACCGTCAAATTCCATCCCTACTTATATGTATCAAGCTATCCTCAGATAAAAATGTCTCAATAAAACTGTACTTAGCACACATTGGCTGTAATACTACTAATATCATGTCGTACAGGGTGATGAATATTTAAAGGAGGAATAAACTATATGCACCCAACTTAAAAGTGGAAAGAAATAATAAATTATGCAAAAGATATAACTAATTAAAAATAAATGATGCTTGAGATTGGAAATGTGCCCACGTGGAGAGGTGCACTACTCATGATGAACCTTTCTTGAGAGATGTGCCCACATGTTCCAAATTACATACATGGAGCACTAATGATTAGAATAATTCTCATTTGTCTAAATTACATAAATGGAGCACTAATGATTAGAATAATTCTCATGTCTCACTAGCAAGCAAGGTATTCCATTTATAGGTCCTTCGTCATGATTTAGAGCTATCATGTGTATGAGTTGTGTGCTCTAATAATAAATGTTATGAGTTTGGAGCACTAATGATTAGAATAATTCTCATGTCTCACTAGCAAGCTAGGTATTCCATTTATAGGTCCTTCGTCATGATTTAGAGCTATCATGTGTATGAGTTGTGTGCTCTAATAATAAATGTTATGAGTTTTGTGCTCTAATAATAAATGTTAGTGATCGATTCAATAAATTTTAGATTTAATGATAATATAGGTAATGAGAATCATGCATAGTTTGAAAAATGTTAAAAGTAGGACTATTTCCAGCATATACAATAAAGTTTACCTTCTATATAAGAATTTTGTGGTGGTAATATAACGTGTTTTTTTTTATATTTTAATCATGATTCAAAATTATCATTATAAAAGATTTATAGAGGCTTTAGGTCCATATTTTAATCATGATTCAAAATTATCATTATAAAAGATTTATAAAGGCTTTAGGTCTTATGTGAATCGGCGGACTCGCAATACGAATTCTTTATTTTTTAAACCCCTTATTAGGGTCTACAAGTTTTCCTTCGACTTGCGTAAGCTGGCATACACTGTTATGAATACGAACTTAGCTGGGTGAGCTTTCAACAATTCTTTCTACAGACGGTTTGTCTCAACAGCTCTCCTCTCTTTCATCAATTCGCTCACCCTTGCACATAACCATGGTATCCACTTGGTTTTCTGTCAGCCGGAATGGCAACCATTGAAATACCATATCTGATGCTTTTATGTGCATTTAAATGTTAGCGATTGATTCAATAAATTTTAGATTTAATGATAATATAGGTAATGAGAATCATGCATAGTTTGAAAAATGTTAAAAGTAGGAATATTTCCAGCATATACAATAAAGTTTACCCTCTATATAAGATTTTTGTGGTGGTAATATAACGTGTTTTTTAATATATTTTAACCATGATTCAAAATTATCATTATAAAAGATTTATAGAGGCTTTAGGTCTATATTTTAATCATGATTCAAAATTATCATTATAAAAGATTTATAAAGGCTTTAGGTCTTATGTGAATCGGTGGACTCCCAATACGAACTCTTTATTTTTTAAACCCCTTATTAGGGTCTACAAGTTTTCCTTCGACTTGCGTAAGCTGACATACACTGTTATGATTACGAACTTAGCTGGGTGAGCTTTCAAGAATTCTGTCTACAGACGGGTTGTCTCAACAGCTCTCCTCTCTTTCATCAATTCCCTCACCCTTGCACATAACCATGGTTTCCACTTGGGTTTCTGTCAGCCGGAATGGCAACCATTGAAATACCATATCTGATGCTTTTATGTGCATTTATGAACCAATCCCCCAGTTGAAAGCTTACAAGTTCGAGTAGATGAGTTGATTGCCTGTGAGTAGATGAATTGATGAGTTGATTGCCTGTAATTGCTTAATGGGAATAAATAAATGGAATGCTAACATCATATAAATTGAAATTAGTATGGTATAAAAATTGAAATAAAATAATAAATACATCAATTTATATAGTATTTAGTGTTGATTGTTTCATGTAAAATGTAAGTTATTTATTAAGGAAATGTACTATGTATTAAGTAAATTTTAATTAAAAGGGTATGAATAATTTATACAAGTTGCATATATATACATATATATAAAAGGGGGAGTGTATGCTTAAAGAGCCAAAGAACTATAATCAAAGGATTGTCTAATTAAAAGCTCAACAACTATTGGAGTTGGTTTCCCAACTTAGTTTCAAAGGTAAATATTGTCTTCATTATGCCTTAAATGGTTTTGATACTTCTATGTCTAAGAAAGAAATATGTGTTTGAGAGTTTGTCCTTATATGTAAGCTACTACTTAAAATAAGATTAATGGTTTATTGGTGAGTACACAAGAATGGTTTAAAATTTCATTCTATATGAGTATTTTGAAAGCCACTAAGAGTGAACTAATATTTGAGTATATTAAACCAATTAATTAAAAATATGTAGGCTATATAAGAAATCACACATGAGAGGATTTAATAGATCCTTGGGAACCTTCTCAGTACTAATAATGCTTGTTTACAAGCATAGTAAAAGAAAAACTTATGACTATCATGTATGTGAGTCAGCTAAGACGGACAAGACCTAGGATGGATTAATGAGTCTTGTGTATCATACAAATATTGAAACAATCCAAAATGGTCAGGATGCGAAGAAATCAATGTCCAAGAGAGTCATCACAAGGACCTCCTACAAATAACCCATTACCTTCGCGAGAATTGACTCTCATTTTGCGTTCCCTCGAAGCAATTAATGAAACCTTAAGAGGGCGCTAAACAAATGAAATGGAAGGGAACACCCTTCATCAGGGTTAGGGAACCCCGAGGGATCTAGAGATTATGATAGAAGACTTCCAGTTGAGGACATCACTAGGGAGCTCCAGAAGATTAAACTCACAGAATTTGCAGGAGGTCGTGCGAGTGAGCATGCAGAAGCCTAGTTAGAGGGGATGGTAAGGTGTTTCGCACTAAGGGATTACAATTCCAATTCCAAAGACAAAATAGCAATATTCCAACTCAGAGATAGTGCTCTGAATTGGTGGGGTAACTTGGAAAGTCAACTACACCTCACTCTAGACATAGTTACATGGGAATTATTTGAGGAGAGGTTCAGGAAGAAGTACCTGCCAGCGTATTATGAAGAATAGCAAGTAGCAGCCTTCCGTGCCCTAATACAGGGAGGTCGTAATGTAGAAGAATATGAAATTCGATTTATGGAATTGGTCAAGTATGTCTGCTACATGGATAACCAGTGCCAAGCGGATCGTTTTATGTATGGATTGAGACCTAAGTTTAGGGAAATGGTGTGGATGTGGAAACCATCCTCAGTTGTAGAAGCTACAGAATAAGCTCATTATGTTGAAGAAAACCTACACTTAAAGGGTGAAGGCAGAGCCATCTTTCCATGTAAAATGGGGTTTATGGAGAAGGCACCTCGTACCTTCCCAAGGGGAGGATGTCGGAGGCAGAGGGTTATACCTAGAACACCAAGAGTAGGGATTTCAATGGTTTCTAATGCAGCTTCACCCTCTCACTTCAAAGGGAATTTCGGGCGCTCTCTTACCAAGAGCCAACCTGAACGTTTTGTCCTATCACACCGAAAACTATTTATCTTTCTATGCGCATGTGTTGTACAAGCTTCTAGAAAGAATGAACATTGGAAACTTTGATATACAAGTATCTAGAATGGCTAAATCTTTTTGAATATATACATATGTATGTTTGTGTGTTCTTATTTGCTTCTTGAAAAGTTTTTAAAAGTAAAAAACATTGAGAATATGGATCATGCAAATATTTGGAATGTATAGATATTATATCTAGATTTACACAACAATTTAAGTTGAAGGCAAAAAATATATTAAAATCTATTTTGATTATTAAAAAGTACTATTATAACCTGTGTAAATTAAAATCTTATTAAATTTGAATTTCAAAATTACTAATTTAATATGTACTAATAATTATATGAAGATATTTAATGTAAGAGAATACTGAAAATTTCATATCCACAAATATTCAATGACAAAATGAAAAAATTATATATATATATATAGATAAAATTCAACCTAAAATTAAATTATATATATATAAACTTAGAAGATGTATTATAAGAATAATGTTAAATAGTAAGGCTCTTATAGTATGAAAAGATAATAAAAACAAGACGGGCTGCGGGGCAGCTAGTCCCTGCCCCAGCCCAATAGTCAAACAAACGAATGGCAGCGCATTGGAAAGTACTTGTAACTTTGAAAACCCTAGCCCAATAGTCAAACAAACGAACGGCAACGCATTAGAGTACTTGTAACTTTGAAAACTTACTTGCAAACAGAGCTGCAGCATAGGTCGATTTTCAAGCAATGTTTGAATGTCATGTACGTTAGAACGAGCTTTAATATTGCATCTCTTGAATCAAGGTTTTAGAACGAGCTCTCTGCATCTAGTTTTATCACACTGTGTTACACCTGCTCTGAACAAGATTCAACAATGTTGGCGAGAACTCATTCCTCGATTCTATGGGCTCGCGTACATCCTCAGTTTCTATGGACATCAAAGCATGGGTGTGTTCCAAGTTCCGATAGCCTGATGTATCCGCAAATATAATATTTATTGAGGTTATGATTCCTGGCGACTGTGTAGCCTTTCTTACAGGTCATACAATTGAATTTCCGTAGGAACAAAGAGCCTTACCCTTCTGTGACAAAGTCCTTTTGCTGTAACGACTTTACTGTGACGAGTTTCCTGAAAGCACGTAGCAATTATGGATTGTTATTTTTAAAGAGCGTTAGGCACTAGGAATCCATCTTTTGACAGAGCTATAAGTGACGAGAATATTCCCGTTTCCACGGACTTTCAAGCACAAAAGTAAACTTATTTAGGAACCAGGCAATGTAGTGGGGTCGACAAGAGGAATTGGTTGACAGTTCGACAAGTGGGCTAGCTAACACGATGAGATGTTGGACAATGGGCCAGCTTGAAATTCGGTAGTGGGAGCCATACCCGGAAGGTCAAAAGCCGGTAACACTTTTGAATTGTATTTAATGAAGCGTTGAGCTCTAGGGATCGCAAGCATATGCATAAGAGAATATATTTGGAGCGAAGACTATTGTATGTAATTTAGACCATACTCTTATAGAGTTGGGTACCCTTCCAACTCGTCCCCCTTTTTAAATAGATATACTCACTGTGATTTTTAATAGGAGCTATATTTCGAATGCATTGAAGGAAGCACCCATTCTGGGAATTGCATTGAATTGGGACCGAATCTGTGCAAATCTAAGTCATATTTTAATCACACACAGACACAGGAGTCAGCTCCATTGCAACTTGTTTTGGCACGAAAGAAAGTGGACGGCCGAACTCTAACCCTGTTCACCCATGTGATCCACGAAAATGCAAAGGACAGCTAGACTTTGGTTAGGGAGAAAAGCTCGGGGAGCATACGCATAATGACGGCCTGTAGGACTTTGCAACATACACTAGGCGTTGTGAACATATATTACTAGCCAATCGAGCGTAGAAATATTATAAGATTACATGGCGTATACTTTTGACATTTCATGCATGAGGGAAACGTGGCACAGGACAACCATGACAAATACCTGCCCTCCAAACCCGACGTAAAGGTCCATCCTCATCTCTCTCATTTGCAAATCGAACCAGATGCGTTCTCAATCTTTTCCTGCGGCTGCTGTACAGGGTCTTCTTATGGAGAAGGGATGGAACCCGAGATCAGCTGGGAAATAGGAGAGCGCTTCTGAATATTTCCCCAGATTCACCTGATGCCAAGGTTTTTGAAGCTGCCAATAAGACCTCCCCTGCTCCGCATTCCTCTGATGCTAAGATGAATATTTGTAGAGCATTATGAATTGAATTTTGTTAATTACAGTGTAGAAGGTTTGGGCTAATTTGGTTGCACGTTCTCATTGATTCTGTTTTTATTGTTTTCCCTTATTAGGATCTTCAGGGTCTTCTTCAACTGCGGCAACCACTGATTCAAGCAAGAGCATGAGTTTGAGCTTAAAGCCTAAGCTTAGTCTGAGCGCCTTGGCGGTCCTGTTGCCACTTGGGTTTTTGGTTTTTTCAAGGCTTGGAGTTGATTTTCGTTTAAGTAGGTATTAGGACTTTGGATTTGATTTTCGCATAGGTTATTTTCTCGGATTTTTGTATTTAGTTCAGATGATCCTCAGCAGAATGCTGAGATGAAACCTACTAATTCGGATGCCAAAAAGAGCCCTCGGGCAAACAGTAAGCGTTCTGATTTTATGAACAATTTGACTGTGGATCCTGCAGGCCATCCTAAGGGTTCTTTCATGTGTTTATAAATATTCTGAGACTTTATAGACTTCTTCTTTTTATTCATAGATCATTGTTTAGTCATTCATAAGCTGGGTCTGTGTCTTATTCTAGCTTTATAAACTCGATTACTTGGAAATTCATTAGTTGAGTCCCTAGTCTGTATGATCACTGGACATGAATCTTTATTGTGAGCTGTCCGACATCCTCGACACCCGGCAATGTTTCATGATCATCGATATGTCTGTTATTCTTCGAGACCTAGTAGCTTGTTTTGTGTTCTAGCATCTGAGAAGAGCCGGTTTTTAAATCGCACTCGTTAATTATGCATACTCTGTCTTTCTTTTTCTTTTAAAGATCGCATTTCTTCCTGAGGAACGGAGCTTTGTTTTTCTATCGATAAAGATAAAATAGTGTGTGATTTGAAATTATTATTTGTTTTATCCAAACTTGATGCAAACCTTCCATGACAATTTGTGTAAAACTTGCATGTTGCAATTTTGTGTAGTTTCTCCGACCAAAGCATTATATTTTGGGTGCCCTATTCTTCTTCAGGCGAGCGAGTTCATCTTCAGGCGAGTGTGAGATTGACAATCAGCAGGAGCAACAGCTTGCGTGTGTGATTCAGCTTGGATTTCGAGTCTAAAAGCTATTCGGAGCTGCTCATCCAGAAGGCATGGTGAGTGTCATATACCAGAAAACAATTATCGATCTTAATAATGGATTAGGAACAATTTCGAGTAGTAGAAAATGAATCCAGAATATTCACAACTCTTTATTGTGTCGATTACAGCTGCTATTCTTAAAATCAACATTTTATTTTTGTTCTTGATAATATTTGACAATTCTTTGACATCCATTTTTTTCCTTCAGACAAACAGAGTCAATCTGCAGTGTTTTTACCTGTCCTTCGAGCTTCTTTTTCTCCGCGACAACTTCCTCGTACTGCTGCTTGAGATCATCGTAGTCCCGTTCGAGCTGCTTCGTCTTCCAGCGTGCCCGACGGTTCTGGAACCACACTGCTACCTGTCTCGGTTGGAGACCTAATTCCGCTGCGAGCTGCATCTTCCGCTCCGGTTCGAGTTTGCTCTCGGTTTCAAAGCTCGTCTCCAGCGACCTCACCTGCTGGACGCTTAGCCTCCTCTTTTTCGAATGAAGCCCTCCGCTGATCTCATCGTCATCGCACAGACAGTTCAGAAGAGGGATATTGAAGAAACTCTGAGAAGATGCCGTCGGAGCCCGGCGTTCAGAAGACGGGGGAATTTCGCTCCCGTTGGCTTATCAAGTATGAAGGATTTATGCAAAGAATAAGCGTTTGGAAAGGCCAGAGGAGCCAGCACCTGTTTGGAAAGGCCATAGGAGCCAGCACCTGTTAGATGTGCTGGCAGGCGTACATGCAATGGTGATAACTGTACATGCACTGTGCTATAGGCCGAACTTGCTTTTGCTTATATCCATTATATCCATTATAGCATTAAATTTTTGGGAACTAATGCTATCGCAAAGATAGCATTAGTTCAGGGAGGCGACACTCTTCTAATTAACCCAACTGCTTTCTGAACAGTTTCCCAACTTTCCAGATCGTATACCACGTACTGAGGCCAAATAAGATGAACGTTGATTTGACTGGTTACAAGCATCAGAGAGCATATTTTATCGCATCGGTTAATGTGACATATCGCCAAACTTTGTCTTAAGTTAAAATGTGTTTACAGATTAACCTGGGTTGCCGGGCCAAACTAATGCCCACTAACCAAAACCGATTGCTATAGTCCCTGCCAGGCCCGGAGGGCAGGGACTAATAAAAAAGGGAACAACTCAAGGAAGTCATTGATTCATTGGATTTTTATGTTTAATTTAAATTGGAAGTGAAACACATATACACTAAAAATTATTCACATCATGGAATATAAAGTGAGTATTATTTTATTTTATTTAAATGACCTTTTAAATAAGATTTTCTTGCCATTTATTCTTTGTCTTTGTTTTATAACGATAGTTTGAATATATATAATTAAAAATATTTTTAAAAAATTAGGTTTTTTAATAAAAATAATTTGAATAAATTTAATAAAATATTTTTAATAAAATTAAATGTTCATAATAACTAAATGAAATTACTAGCTTTGATATCCATAAAATTAAAATAAAAATTTAATTTAAAACTTTTACTACTATTCCATTTTCTTGATATTAATAAAAAAATAGGGTTCTTATTTATTTTGATATTAATATTTAAAAAAAAAACCTTCCTAATTTTGTAAATAATTCCAAATCAATTGTCTGAGTCAAAATTTCATACTCAAGACTTAGAATTTCGTACTTCAAACTTAGATTAGAATATATTTCACTAGTTTCATGCTATAATGTTTGATTATAATTGAAATGATGTATGCAGACTATTCATAAAGTAAATATTCCCTACTAGAATATTAGATTACAAAATATCTCACTAATTTCATACTATAATTTTAGATTATAATTGAAATGGTGCATACATATTATTCATAAAGTAAATATTCCTTACATTAAAATTGTAATTCCACTTTGTTGAATATTGCAATGTCCCCAACAATTGTAAATATTTAATTACAATAGTCAAAAAACTTGATATTGTTAATTAAGTAGGAAGTACAAAGACAATGCTTTTGTATATAGTTATTTATGTTTAAAGTTTTTGATGAAGTTACGCAAGAAGTGAATGTCTTGAAGTAATGTCGATTATACATTTCTCACATGTCAAGTAGTTAGGTAATTAGGTAGTCAGTTGCCTACCCTAACTACTCCTTAGAGATTTATTCTCAAGGAAAAGGACCGAGAGAGTAATGCATACCTAAGGTTAAGAAAGGAAAAGGATGTGGAACAAAAGATCTATGCTCGAAGGTCAGATGGATTGTATAAGCTACTGGGCTAAGTCTGGCTAGGACCAAATAGCCATAGAGCATGATAGCTATTAGCTATGAGTTTCTGCATGTGAGAAGTGGCACAAGGGAGATTCAGCTAGGTAATTCTTGATATAATGGCTGGGAGGCATTGACAAGATGAGTCCAGAGTCTGGACTGGAGAACGAAGATAAGTCTTGACTATACAAAGGCAATATTTAACTTGAGAAGTGGCACGAGGGAGATTCGGCTAGGTAATTCTTGATATAATGGTTGGGAGGCATTGACAAGATGAGTCCAGAGTCTGGACTGGAGAACGAAGATAAGTCTTGACTATACAAAGGAAATATTTAACTTGTACGAAGTAATGAAGATATGTATTGACTATACAAAGACAATATTTAACTTGTACAAAGTACGAGATAAGTATCTACTCTGCCTAAGAAATTATAATTTCTATTTATTACAAATATTCATATAGAGTAATTAGGGGTTTAAGAATTGGTTCAAAACCCTATGGCCAAAATAGATTTAGCAAATATTTTAGAAAGGATAAATAAATATAAATTCCATAACTGTGTATTTACCATTGTAAAACATAAACATGTAATCCTGCTTAAAACTGTGTATTTACAACTATAAAATGTAAACAAAGAAAATACAATCCTTCCTAAATTATACCATCATCAAGAGAGAATAATCTAGTGTCTCGCAAGAACAGAACATAGAATAAATTAGAATGTGATACATTTGAGGACAGACTAGTAGCCAGTTATTTAACAAATTGCTAGAGAATAAATTATATTTTCTTACCGTTCAAAAGACATTGCTAGAGAATAAATTAGATTTTCTTACTATTCAAAAGACAAAGAAAACTAGAACCTAATATTGAACAGTAATAACTAACTAAACCCCAAGTGAGCAAGATATAGTTATATATATAGTAGAATAGAAGGCAGTTGTAACCATAATTAAAACAAAAAAGATTACATTAACTCGTCGAGAGAGAGAAACCTTGTCGGAAGGGTATTCATCAAAACAAGTGATGAGGGTTGCATTTAAACAATGGAAGGCAAAAGAATAACCATTAAAAGCTACAATATTGTTGAACCCAAAAAGCCATGTTCAAGAAATTACGAGAAGGAGAAAACTAATATATATTATATAATATATATATATATATATATATATATATATATATGACTTAAGGAGAAACTGAGATTACATATAATGTTGTAATTATAGAAATTCAGTGCATAAATAAGGGTACCACCCCAGTAGGTTGTCCAATACCCTCGAAAGTCTTTACATTCAAAAGATTGGGTACTCATAACAGTGTAACCCTCTCTAAAAAGTAAGGAAATTCCATAAGCTTCAAATTATACAGTTAAAGTCTTGGCCAAAGAATAAATAATGACTGAAACAAACATTGGGCTAACAGCCAACAACCCTAACAGCTGAAAAACTCAACGAAAACTCAAAGTTCTCGTAAGTGAAGACTAGCCACTTTACCTCGTATCCAAAGAGAGCTAGTGCTAGTTATAATTTGGTGACCTAAGAAAGAAACCTTGACCCAAGCTAGCCGTTCCACAGTGAAGGGTTGTTAAAACCTCGCCAAATCCTAAAAAAAGAAAAGACCATGCATTTCGTTAGGAAACCACCATGAATATATCATCCAAAGGAAACAATGGTGCTGGAGGGAAACAAAATTGTAGTGGATTAGTGAATTTGGGCCAACCTTGCTTGATCTTTGATTATAGCAAGGACTCTGGTAATACCTATGCCAGAACGGAGGAGTCATTTAGGCATGACATAGCTACTGGAACTTTAGAATTTCATCAAAATTTGACAAATCCATAGCTTCCACACCTGGGAAATATTGGGCAGCTAAGGAACCTCACGGACGAAGTTGGAAAATGTTGGATCCTGCAGTGGTGAAGGTGCCCAAGAGGAAAGAGCTCCGAATTCGACCATTCAATGAAGCCGAGTGATGGAGATTCATCGATGAGGAGCTCTTCCCAATGTGGAGAGCCTAGCTATAATGCACCCGTAACTCTCTAGAAGCCCAAACCCACCAATTCTAAGGTGTGATAAGTCAAGTGTTATACATAGAAACAAGGGTTCGAAGAAGCTTGGGGCCCAAACCATCATAATTGTAACAATAAACTTAAAATATTTCATAAATCATTTTCGTGTACCAAAGTGGTATCTGCTCATGGAAATCTCTTATAAGTCATAACTAAAATCATGTAATCAGTGATGCGAGGACTTTCACCATGGTCTAATAATTGTTTGATGCCTAAAAATTTACTTTTAGTATATGGTAATTAATTAATTGTTGAGGTTTATGGCAAGTGGTATCAGAGCACTCAATTTGCAAAGTTGAGACCTCTGGAGAATGAATTAATACCATCATTTTTTATGTGCACATAAAATAAACCATCATGAGAAGGACTGGATTTACACCACTCAGACTCATGATTGGAATAGGACCAACATCCTTTCTAGAAAACAATCTTGAAGTATGGGTACAGATGGGGGAGGAGTCACATAACACCAACGTTTCCATTTTGGAAACTATAGAAGAATTGAAGGATGAGATGGTGAGGTTGTGGGCAGACAATGAGAGATTGATGAAAGAACAGGAGAAGATTATGAAGAGTTTTACTGACAGATAGAATCAGTGATAACTAATTCCCAGTCCCGAACATGGGAACATGACAATGTATCATATCACAAAAAAAGGCATAAAATTGAGTTGCAAGGAGAATTTTGAAAGATAAAACCTCCCCTCTTTGTTGGTAAACAAGAGGAATTTTTTGAAGCCTGGCTTATTAACATGAATAAGTACTTTCAGTGGTATGAATATGATCACAATCTAAAGGCTCACTTATCCATCTACCTACTGCAAGGAAAAGCCACCTTTTGGTGGGAGGAGGTGAAGACAGTACATGGAGTGAATGAGAAGAAAGTAACTTGGGAGAAATTTCAAAAGTATTTCAAGGATAATTATTTAACTGAAATATTTTACGACGAAAATGAAAAATATTTTCATGACCTTTGACTAGGTCAGCTACCTATGGATGAATTCATAACGAAGTTCACATCCTTGTTTCAATAAGCCCCCTACATACAGGAAGAAAAGGAAAAGGTACATAGATTTATCAGCAGTTTTCCATTATTTATGAAATAACATCTTGAATTTGACAATCCAAAAACCATGGAAGACGTTATACGAAAGTCTCATTTATGCTATCAGCAAACTAGGAAAAAGGGAGATGGAGGAAAGAGATGGAATGATGAAAAGGGAATTAAGTTTACACTGGGGAGTAAAGGAAATAAAACTATTATCAATAAGGGACCCCATACACTTGGTCAACCAATTAGAAATGTGAACAAAAATCATCCCAGATTCAAATTCTTAAGTGAGTCTAAGAAAAACGAGCAATCAAGTAAGACTAAGGTGGAAACAGTTATTAGACCCCCAGTACAGTGTTGGGGATGTGGAGGACCACACTATGTTAAAAAATATCTGTACCATAAAGAAAATAATCAAGTAGGGCAGATCCAAGAAGCATCAACAGTTGGAGAGGTGGTGACAAGTATCCCCAAGATCAATGTTGCCCTCGAGGATCATCAGGCTGAGTACCAGCCTACGATGGTAGAATTCGAAGGTAAGATATTCAACTAAAATATATCTATTTTGATTGATCTGAGAGCTACTTTGAGTTATATAAGTCCCAAGGTGGTCGAACAATGTTGCTTACAAGATGTTAAATTTAGGAATCCTTGGCTAGTACAACTCATCACGGGAGAGAAGAGGAGGGTGTTGGCTAAAGTCAACAATTTCCCTCTAAAGCTAGCAGGTTAGCCTATTATGGAAGACTTGAATGTCTTACCTTTAGGATCGTATGATGTCCTAATAGGTATGGAATGACTAGATAAATGTTGGTATGTCATTAACTTTAAAGACAAAACTATTAAGGTATAAGATAGGAAATTCGGGGTATACAAAGCCCACTGCAATTAAGACTTGTAAAAGCTTCCCAAATAGAAAAATTTACATGAAAAGGATGTCAAATTTATGCCATACAGGTAGGGTATACTAATTCAAAGGAAAAATTTGTTACTTTAGAAAATATACCCGTGGTACAAAATTTTCTGGACGTACTCCTTGAGGAGATTCCGAGCTCCTTATCGCATGAGCGTCTCAGAACTGATAGAATTGAAAATGCAACTAATGGAACTACTTGATAAAAAGTATATTCGCTCGAGTGTATCACCTTGTGGAGCTCCTGTACTCTTCGTCAAGAAGAAATATGGAACCTTATGATTATGCATGGATTATCGGCAACTAAAAAAATTGGCAGTCAAGGATAAATACCCTTTGCCTCGTATTGATGAATTGTTTGACCATGTGGAGGGAGCTAACGCATTTTTGAAGATTGATCTTTGCTCGGGTTACCACCAAATTAGAATAAAGGAGGAAGATATAGCCAAAGCAACCTTTAAGGCTCGCTATAGACACTACGAGTTCATTGTGTTAATGTTTGGGTTAACTAATGCTCCCGCGACCTTTATGTGTCTAATGAATAGTGCTTTTCATCAATATTTGGATAAGTTTGTACTGATTTTTATTGATGATATATTGATATATTCCCAGAATGTATAAAAACATAAGGAGTGCCTATGAATTGTCTTGCAAACCTTGAGGGAGCATCATTTGTACACCAAGTACAGCAAATGCGATTTCTTTAATGAGAAAATTTAATATTTAGGAGATATCATTACCAAGGATGGGATTGCGATGGACGTGGAGAAAATAAAAACCATAATGGGATGGCTAGTACTAGAGAACATAGTTGATATAAGATCATTCATGGGTATGGCCGAATACTATACAAGTTTTGTTGAAGGGCTCTCCATTCTGGCATATCCCATTACCTCTTTGCAAAAGAAATGGAAGACTTTCACTTGGACCATGGATTGTCAAAAAAAAAATGACATATTAAAACACTTGATTACCACCACACCTATTTTAATCATTGAAAACCCAAATAAAGAATATTTCATTTTTACAGATGTCAGCAAGGAAGGTGTAGGCAATGTGCTATTGTAAGAAGGAAACGTTATCACCTGTGAGTCTAAAAAACATAAGGAGCATAAACAAAAGTATTCAGCTTATGATTTGGAACTGACGGCAGTGGTCCACACATTAAATATGTAGTGACATTATTTAGTGGGTAAGAAATTCTTATTAATGACAGACCATCATAGTTTAACTAACTATTTCAAGCAGCCTACTGTGAATGCTAGACAAGCCCGCTAGGTTACTTTCTTGAGTGAATTTGACTTTGAAATCAAACACTTGGAAGGAAAGGAAAACCGAGTCACAGATGCCTTCAGTCAGAAAGTAAATTGTATCTATCAATTCTCTTTTAGTGAAATTCATACCACTCTTAAGGAGTATATTAAAGAAGCAGTAATACAGGATCCTGAATATAATTTTTTATGGCAGCAAGCTAAAAATCCAAACAGCAGTGAACAACAACTAGGATATGATGTAAATGAATAAGGAATGTTGATTTATAGAGGAAGAATATATTTACCTAACCAGAAAAATATTAAACAATTAATTCTAGATGAATACCATAAAATTCCTTATGCAGGCCATCCCAGATATTGGAAATTAATGACTGTACTTAGGAAGGAATCTTTCTAGCCTAGTATGAAGAAAGAAGTAGCTAAGCATTTGGCTCATTTTTTGGAGTGTCAGCAAGTGAAGGCAAAGCACCAACACCTAGCTAGATTACTCCACCCATTACCTATTTCAGAATGGAAGTGGGAAACTATTTCCATCGATTTTATTACATGGCTACCTAAGTCCAAATTATAGAATGACTCAATAATGGTGGTAGTAGATAAGTTGAGAAAGTCTTCTCACTTCATACCAATAGTCTACTTTCAAGGTCATACAAATTGCCAACATATTCATGAAATATATTTTTAGACTACAGGGGATACCGAAAGTTACAATTTCTGACTGCGATGTGAAATTTACATCTGCATTTTGGAAAGCATTATTTAGGAGTTTAGGCACGCAGCTACATTTTAGCACCACCTATCACCCTTAGACAGATCAGAAGACTGAGCAAGTGAATCAAATAGTGGAATATATGATGCGTATGGATGTAATGAGCAGCCATCTAAATGGGAGGATTACATACATTTAATGGAGTTTGCATTCAAAAACAATTACCATACATCTTTATATATGAGTTTGTTTGAAGTAATATACTGATGCAAGAGCATAATACCCCTGAATTGAGGTGACCCAGAAGATGAATTAATGTCGGGACCGTACATTTTAAAGGAAATGGAAGATACAGTTAATAAGATATGCTCGAATTTAAAGGCCTCTCAGGACCAATAGAAGAATTATGCTGATAGGAAGAGAAGTTATCGAGAATTTCAAGTTGGAGATCATGTTTATGTACGAGTGCGAGCCATGAAGAGTACCTTGCAATGGGGTTGGTGTGATCAATTAGCACCCTGATTTTGTAGCCCTTTCCAAGTCCTGGCCTAAATTGGACCTATGGCTTATCAGCTTGCTTTGCCTGGCCACATTTGTGTGCATAATGTCTTTCATGTTTATGTGTTAAAAAGAAATGTATATTATCCTAACCATATGATCAATTGGAAGGATATACAGATAACTTAAAGAGTCATAGGAAACATTTTTTATTATAATAATTTGTAAAAAAGGGTTTCCAAAGAAAATTTGACTAATTTTCCATATTGTGTGTAATTCGAACCGGAAGGTGATTTCTTGGTCCAACCTCTAGGTATATTCAATCAGAGAGAAGTGAGGATGTGGAGGCGAGTTATCACCCAAGTTAAACTGTAATGGAAACACTTTGGGCTAGAGGAAGCAACTTGGGAGGAAGAACAGGTTATGAGGGAGGCTTATCCAAATCCATTTTGCAATAAATAAACATTGGGATGACATTTGATCTAGGGGGGGGGGAGATGTAATGTCCCCTGCAATTGTAAATAGTTAATTACTACAGTAACCAAACTTGATACTGTTAATTAAGTAGGAAGTTCAAAGACAATACTTTTATATATAATTATTTATGTTTAAATATTTTGATGAAGTTACATAAGAAGTGAATTCCTTGAAGTAACGTCAATTATACATTTCTCACATGTGAGGCAGTTAGAGCGGGCATTTACCTACCCTAACTACTCCTTAGAGATTTATTCTCAAGGAAAAGGATCAAGAGGGTAATGCATACCTGAGGTTAAGAAAGGAAAAAAAAGAGGAACAAAATATCTATGTTGGAAGGTCAAATGGATTGTACAGGCTATTGGTCTAAGTCTGGTTAAGACCAGATAGCCACATAGCATGATAGCTATTAGCTATGAGTTTTTGCATGTGAGAAGTGGCACGTGGGGAGATTCGGCTGGGTAATTGTTGATCTCATGGTTGGGAGGCATTGACAAACTAAGTCCAGAGTCTAGACTGAAGAACAAAGATAATTCTTGACTATACAAAAGCAATATTTAACTTGTACAAAGTACGAGATAAGTATCCACTCTACCTAAGAAATAACAGTTTCTATTTATTAGAAATATTCAAATAGAGTAATTAGGGGTTTAAAAATTGGTTCAAAACCCTAAGGCCAAAATAGATTTGGCATATATTTTAGAAAGGATAAATAAATAGAAATTCCATAACTATGTATTTACCACTATAAAACGTAAACAAAGAAAATGCAATCCCACTTAAAACTGTGTATTTACAATTGTAAAATGTAAACAGACAAAATACAATCCTACTTAAATTATACCATCCTCAAGAGATAATAATCTAGTGTCTGGCATGAACAGAATAGAGAATAAATCATAATGTGATAGATCTAAGGATAGACTCGTGGACAGTTATTTAACAAATTTCTAGAGAATAAATTAGATTTGCTTGTTGTTCAAAAGATAGAGAAAAATGGAACCTAATCTTGAACAATAATAACTAACTAAACCCAAAGTAACCAATATATATATATATATATATATATATATAATAATATAATATATATATATATATTAGATATAATAGATATATATGTATGTATACAATAGAATAGAAGGTGATTGTAACCATAATTAGAACAGAAAACAAATTACAGTAACTCGTCAAGAGAGCGAAACCTTGTCATAAGGGTATTCATCAAAACAAGTGATGACGGTTGCATTTAAACAATGGAAGATAGAAGAATAACCTTAAAATCTACAATACTGTTGAACCCAGAAAGCCATGCTCAAGCAATTACAAGAAGAAGAAGAATGATAAATACAACATTATGTGTACTTTAAGTTTCTTTTTAACTCCTATGTATATAGATATAAATATTATATTATATATATATATATATACACATAGGAGTTAAAAAGAAACTTAAAGTACACATAATGTTGTAACCATATAAATTCAGTGCATAAATAAGGATACTGCCCCAATAGGCCTTCCAAAACCCTCGAAAGTCTTTACATTCAAAAGAATGTGTACTCGTAACAGAGTAACCCTCTTTAAAAAGCAAGGAAATTCCATAAGTTTCAAATTATACAACTAAAGTCTCGGCTGAAGCATAAGTAAGGACTGAAACAAACATTGGGCTAATAGCTAGGAACCCTAAAAGCTGAAAAACTCAACGGAAACTCCAAGTACTTGTAAGCAAAGACTAGCCACTTTACCCAGTATCTAGATAGAGTTGGGCCCAGGCATAATGTGGTGATCTGAGAAGGAAATATCGACCCAAGCAACCCATTCCACAATGAAGGAGTGTTAAAACCCTCACCAAGTCCTGAAAAAAAGAAATAAAATACCATGCATTTTGTTAGGAAACAACTATGAATATATTGTCCAAAGGAAACAATGGTGCTGGAGGGAAGCAAACATGTAGTGGATTAGTGAATTTGGGCTAGCCTTGCTTAATATTCAACTGTAGAAAGGACTCTAGTAATACCTGTGGTAGAACAAAGGAGTCCTTTAGGCATGGCATAACTACTGGAACCTCATAATTTAATTAAAATTTGACAAAGCAATAACCTCCACAAATGGGTGATACTGGGTAGTTGGGGAACCTCGCAGGTGGAGTTGGAAAATGCTAGATCCCACGATGGTGAAGGTACCCAAGAGGAAAAGGCTTCGTAGTTGACCATTTGATGAAGCCGAGTGATAGAGAGTCATCGATGAGGAGCTCTTCCCAATGTGGCGAGCCCAACTATAATGCACCCGAAACATTCCAGAAGCCCGGACCCACCAATTCATAATAAATATACTAATAAACCTATAGGACCCAAAGCATCATAACTATAATAATAAACTTATAATCTTTCATAAATCATTTCTATGTACCAAAGTGTTAATTTCTCATGGAAATCTCTTATAATTCATAACTAAAATCATGTAATCAATGATGCGAGGACTTTCACCATGGTCTAATAATTGTTTGATATGTTTAAAATATTAATTTTTTTATATGGTAATTAATTAATTGGTGAGTTTTATGAAATGTACCATCAGAGTGCTCAAGTTGCAAATCTGAAACCTCTTGAGAACAAATGAATAAAAACATTTTTGATGTGCATAGAAAAGAAACTAGCATGAGTAGGAGTAGAACATGACCAACATCCTTTCCAGAAAACAATCCTAAAGTATGGGTACAGTTGGGGGGGAGTCGTGCAACACCAACGCTACCATTTTGGAAACTGTACAAGAATTGAAGGATGATATGGCCAAGTTGTAGGGGGACAACGAGAGATTGATGCAAGAACAGAAAACGGTTATAAAGAGTTTGTCAGACAAATAGAATCAGCGGCAACCAATTCCAAGTTCCGAACATGGGAACATGACTCGTGATCAAGATTTCATAAATGAAAATGTTGGAAATAATACTGAGAGGGGGGTGAATTAATATTATCAGATAAATAATTTTATTTCCCAAAGATATTTGTATACACTACTTCAGTGAAGTGAACTAGCGTGTACATGCAACTATGCTTAAAGAAACCAACGTATATGTAGAGAATTTGTCATTTAGATAGTTTATCATGTGTTGAGCTTAAACCAATATATCAAAGATTTATTAGACAGTACAGTAAAAGCATAATTAAACATCACACATAAGAAACAAACATGAACACAAAGATTTAAGGTGGAAACCCAATATGGGTAAAACCCACCTGCTATTGTCATCTTTGTCTTC
This sequence comes from Pinus taeda, assembly GCA_000404065.3. NCBI lineage: Eukaryota > Viridiplantae > Streptophyta > Pinopsida > Pinales > Pinaceae > Pinus > Pinus taeda. Next base: position 33,387 of record APFE030030128.1, read on the forward strand.
TTTTCATAATAAGAAAATATGTTTACAATCTTGTATTGGTGCAGACTCACACCAATACATAGGCTTCTACCTACAGAAGGTTACAACCTTCTCTCATTTTCCAGTTTCTACTGGAAGGGAGCTACAACCCCCTAGCTCTTGTACTAGCCAATACATTTACTAGTAGGTAGATGCTAGCCTACAAAAATCTCCACTCTTCCAGCAGGGACCACATTTCATGAATTTTCAGACTGGATACTCCTAGATCGCAACACCACAAGCTGAAGGCCATGTTTCATCAAGTTTTCACAGTGGACCCATCAAAGCCTTTTAAACTTAAACTGTGTCAACCAATATTTAGTTAATCTGAACAATCATGTCACTAACACCAGAATATTGTGTTGAACCTAGAACCCTGCATCATCATCCAGAACCAGCTGTAACATCAAAAATCATGCATTAGAGTGTATACGCTACTTGGTTGAATCCAACCTATGTGTATATGCTACTTCCTTTAACCCAACCTGTGTATATCTCTAAAGATACTGAATCATACACTTTTTCATGTACACGCGCTTTGGCCAAGACGAACCTACATACAGATCTGCAGATTTTGACTCAGAACTTTGTTGCAATTTATAGACTTCAAATAAACCCAGATCATGATACATAACAAGTAGAACAGACACAAAACATAAGATCTGGTCACAACCAATATCAGATCATTCAAGAGTAAGTCATTTCAAGTCTCATGATTCCTAATCCAATGTTGAACTCAAGGTGCACATGAATATTTTAGATCGAGTCCCAAACATAACCTTGCAACATAATATATACTTCAGATAGAAGTATTCCTTAGAATATCATTGCTTGCACACCCTTTTGCCTAACGACCTTCTCCTCCTTATATACTCTTAGGCCTTTCTCAATACCTGGACCAAAACCACTTAGGGCCAATACCTTGGAACCAATACCTAGGGTCAATACCTTGGACCAAATGCCTCAGACCAATTACCTTGGACCAAAATACCCTAGATCAAATACCTTAGACCAAAAACTTGGTTTTCTAACATGTATGTGCTTTTCCGCCTGTGGAAGTGCATGTATACATTATACACTACTTTTGTTCCATTAAACCGAATGTATACGCACCTTGGACAAAGTGAACCAATGTATACCTCTCTTTCTTCATTCTTTGGAGTTTGATCTGTAATCCTTTGTTGTTGACCTGTTGCACTGTGAGCTTTCATTTGAGTGAGTTGCCATCAAGGACAATCATAATGCCAACAATCTCCCCCTTTGGACTTGATGGCAACAACAACAACACCAAGACACTCTCCCCCTTTGGCATCAAGGGCAAAGGGCAGACCAAGATATTCTCTCCCCTATGTTGTCCATGCTTTCCCTAAGTACACACTGAATTATTTGATTGAGCTCCCCTTTGTACATGCTGAGATGCACTGAAACCATCCATGCTCCCCTTGAGCACAAGCAAAGTCTGCAAAAATATTCTCCAAAAGAATAACATGACTTTATAACTCAACTATGTGAGTATGACCTTCCTATCACTAATGATGCATACATACATCCATCTCCCAACCAAGTGGAGATATACCAAATTTGACTCATCCACCCAACCAAGTGGGGATATACCAATTGTTTATACATGACAGAAATATAATTACATCATCCATCCCATGCAAAGTGGGGATACAAATTAAATCATTTTTCCAATAGGAATCATTCAAATGTATAAGAAGACATATCACACCCTAGATTTTTACATGACTTAAGAAACAAAAAGTATAAATATCTGAAGCCATCGCTAGACTCAACAACCATAATGCCAACAATGCAGAATGTGAGCGAAGGTTAATGCTCCTCCTGAACCTATTCTACTTGTGCATTGTTAACAAGTCAATGATCAAGGTATCTTTGTCAGTTAGATAAAAAATAATGAACAGAGCATATCAATAGACTGTAATCATCAACATCAGGCAGAGAACCCATGTCAGAGCCCGCCCCATTATTTTTCTTGCATGAAAAACATATACGCTGCTTGACCAACAGAAACTCGCATGTGTACGTGACTATACTTCATGAAACACGCGTATAATAACCTTTCTCTAAAAAATAATATTTAATAGCAAGATGATGCAGCAACTACTCCTAGCTTTTGTCTGATATATTCAAATGTTTCTCTGGGCAGTGGTTTAGTGAATACATCAGCAACATGTTCTTCGAAGGGAACACTCTCCAATTTGACCTTTTGTTCAAGCACTTGTTCACGTAGAAAATGGTATTTGATGGGTATGTGCTTGGTCTTGGAGTGCATGACTGGATTCTTTCAAATACTGATGGCACCTGTATTATCACATAGAATGGAGATGGGTGGATTATATGTGATTTGAATGTCTTACAAGGTTTGCATCATCCAAAGTAGTTGTGTGCAGCAAGATGCAGCAGCCACATATTCTTCTTCAGTTGTGGATAAAACAATTGAACTTTGTTTCTTGCTGAACCAAGACACTAACCTGGAACCCATATAGAATGCACCACCACTAGCGCTTTTTTTGTCATCAACACTTACTACCCAATCGACATCTGTATATGCATGAAGAGTAAGATATGCATCTCTAGGATACCATAAAGCAAAGTCCTATGTTCCTTGAAGATATTTGAAAATTCTTTTGACTACTTGAAGGTGTGATTCCTTTGGATTTGCTTGGAATATTCCAACTATTCCTATTGAATGCATGATGTCAAGTCGGGTACCTGTTAGATAAAGCAGACTACCAATCATGGATCTGTAATTTGGTTGATGTACTGCTGTTGATTCATCATTTGAGCTGAGACTGCATCTTGTTACCATTGGGGTACATACAAGTTTAGAATCTTCCATTCTATACCTTTTCAAGATTTGTTTGAGATATTTGGTTTGTGAAAGAAAAATGCATCTTTATTTTGTTGAACTTGTAGACCAAGAAAATAGGTAAGTTCACCAAGCAAGGACATTTCAAATTCTTGTTGCATTATTGAAGCAAAATTTTGGCTCATGGATTCTTCATTGCTACCAAAAATTATATCATCAACATAAACAATAATAATTAGCAATTTATCAATTCCAATTTTTGTATACAGATCGCTATCTGCTGAACCTTTTGTAAAACCTTGTTGGTGAAGATATTTGTCAAGGCAGTAATACCATGCCCTTGGAGCCTATTTCAGACCATAGAGGGCCTTTTTGAGTCTGCATACAAGTTTTTCATCATTTCTAAGAATGAATCCTTCTGGCTATTCAATACAAACTTCTTCTTCTAAATCTCCATTTAGGAAGGTTGATTTTACATCCTTTTGGTATACTTTGAATTTCTGAAAGCTAGAAAGGGAAAGAAACATCCTTATGGATTCAAGTCTGGCAACAAGTGCAAAAGTTTCTTCAAAATCTATACCTTCTTGTTGAGCATACCCTTTTCAAACAAGTGTGACCTTGTTTCTAATGACTTCTCCATTTTCATTCAGCTTGTTTTTGAGTATCCATTTAGTTCCTATAATATTTTTATCATGAGGTCTAGGAACTAATTCCCAAGTATCATTTTTTTCAATTTTTTCAAGTTCTTCATCCATGGCCTTGACCCAACATTCTTCTTTGCATGCTTCTTTTACATTTTAAGGTTCAATGGAGGATAGCAATGCTAGATAGCTTCAGGTCCCTGTAATAGTTCTTCTTGTCTGTACACCTGCCTCTTTTTCCCCTAAAATTTGAGTTTCTGGATGATTTTCTAAACATAAAACAATGTAAACTTTGAAATGGCAACTGTAAACTCAAAAAGGGAACTCTGGCCAAAAAATCCTGAAAAAACATCAAAAACAGTGCTAAAAATGAAAAGTGTGTATACTGGAACGATGATTTTATTTTTTAGGGGTCAATTTTGAACATGTTTTAAAAATGGCAGTGACTATGAAATTTATATGCAATTTTCGTGCAAAATATAGCTTCAAAATGAAAAAGTGATGATACTGGAACGATGATTTTTTTTTTAGGGTCAATTTTCAAACTTTTTAAAAAATGCTAGTAAAACCAAATTTTTATATACCAAACAAAGTTGTTTATGAGGGAAAAACACATTAATGTTTTTGGTAGAATATCATTTTTCTTTCCTAAGTATAAATTCAACATGTTTTCAACCATTACATGCCATGGTTATTACACCTAAACATAGATGGACAAATTTACCATATCACATCAAGCACATTTTCCTGATTATCCTTATTTTAATTTTGAGCATGACAAATTCATAAGAGGCCAGGATTTCGCTAAAAAGAGAAACTGGAGTCAGATTACAGTGAATCTCCTCTAATGACCCTGATCACCCTCTCCATAAAATATGTTCACAAAAAGTTCACAAGGAATCCCAGAAGCAAGTTTCATTTGTTCTAAAGAAACTCAGTTACACCTCAAGAACCTTATTACTCCCTCATAAATGTATTCCCGATAAATGAAGGTAGGATAACTTCATTTGCTATCAATAAATCCCAAACCTAGATGCCAGAGGATTTTCTCTCAAGAATGAAATAATTGGAAAAAAGTTCCCAGAAGATAACTCTAGTGTCAATCACAATCCTAATAATGCATTATCAATGAAATCATACCCCACATGTAGGGAGAATACGATGAGCTACCTACGACCACTCGATTTACTTTGATTAGAGTATCTAAGGCCATAATAATAATCTATTTTAATTTCTTTCCAAACCTTTAAAGGAAGGTCACTGTCACTGTCATCTTATGAACCACAATAATAACTTTGATGGTGTTTGCAGGTGACTCATGAGGAGCACATGGACGCTAATACCACAATGGGAAACACAACCAAAATGAGCAAACTAAGTTTGGACCTCCATTAACATCAATTACCACTAAGAAAGGATTACATTTATCAAATTCACTGCGAATATCTTAACAACAGCATAAAAACATCTCCCTTGGCAACAATTCTAAAAGGTCAATTAGGTTAAGAATTTACACCCAATATAAGGAGACACCCCTATTAATATGGTTATTCAGTGCGTTGCTTCCCCCACTATTATCAATTAGATGTTACCCATCCTCATATCTAAATAAAAGAAAAGGGAGAAATAAAATAAATGAAAATCACCCCAATGGGGCAAGTAACGAGGGATATAAAAACCTTTTATGGGACTATGAACATCTAGTTGGTAGTAAATGCTTATTATTTCATTGTGGTGATTACATTGTAGACATAGAAACTCATTAATATTGGAAGAATACTTTTAGAAATCCTTGAGTCATATTTAAGGAGTCAATAATAACCCTAATGACTTCACAACACACCCTATTACCAACTATCTTATATCTGACATTTAGTCATTAATCCGATCTTATATCTATCATTTAGTCATTAATTTGATTATTTTCTTATTATTCAGTTATATAATTATATCATATTATGTTTGATCCTAAATCAAATATTTATCAGAGTGAGAAAAAGATAGTCCAAACTATACTCACAAACTATAGTAAATAAATGGGAAACCTACATGAATAAAACAAAACTACAATGCAATTTAATTGATCAAAATAAAATAAAACTACAATGCAACTTAACTCATCAAAATAAAACAAAACTACCTTGCAATTAGATTGAGACTACACTTACTGAGAAATCAGTAGATGTATGTGTAATCTTTAAAATATCAAAATCTATTTCCCATGTTGTATAATCTATGGGTTTATCCATGAAATTCTCACCATATTCCAAAATCGACAAAAAATGGATTTACGAGACTAATAAATCATTGAAATCTATAATTTAAAATATTGAAAATGATACAAAATGTTTTAAAATTGTTTCAATCATAAATATTGCACATAAAATTATATTTCTGACAAATTATCTATGTTTTACATTTAGAATAGCTAGTAAGATAATAAATTTGGTTTTGAGAATTTTTGTATCCATTTATCCACCTACACCATAAATTATATCATACTTAATATACAATGAATTTCCAAAAAATTCCATATTACAAGGAACCATCTAAATTCGACACTACCAAATATTTTAGGTTCATAATAAAATAACATATTTAATATTTACAAAAAGATCTTTAAAAATATACACTAATTACTTATTTATCAAACCATAACATCTATTGATATAAAATTTTGAATATAATACAAAATATTAAACCGTGTAATTTAGTATTTAAGCAAAATCTCAATGAAAAAAGTCTAGAAAAAACAAAATTTTATATTTACTAGGATAATTTAATTATCTTAATTTTTCTCATAGATTTAAATTTGATAAATCTACGCATTATAAATTTATAAATTATATGACTTTTACTTAGCTTTCCAAATTATAAATTTATAAATTCTATATTTTTTACTTCACTTTACAATGACATAATTATCATAGATTTCTACGTATTTCATTTGTTGTAAATTTTTTATGCATAAAACTACATCCATCTGCCATTATCATTTATTAATGTATGCCATTCACAGTAAAATGAATGCTGGAATCCGTAATTGTGATTAAAAAATTGGTTAATATTTAATGATAGCAATAAATGATTTAACGACATTAAATTTACATATTAGTTACTTCAAGCAATGAAACTTATCTCAATATTTTCAAAATTAAAAACATGTTACATTCATTAAAAATTAAAAACATGAAACCTCTCAAATGACCTATTCTCGTGTTTACAAAAAATTGCAATATCAAAACTATATTGTTATTACATTTCCAATAAAAAACACACACACAAAATATTGTCAAACTCAACGTCTGTGGAGAGTCGTGCGATGACGTATATTGTCCATCGAATCCTAAGGGTTTTACAGAAACAAAACACGTGCTTTACGATTTATGCTTTCACAGAAATCCACCAGTACAGTGCATGAACTTCATATTATCATGTTTAACTTGGGAGATCATC
>APFE030030132.1:0-13484 GCA_000404065.3 Pinus taeda
TTCCGATGATATGTTGTACTCCACTACGCATCATATTAGTCCCTCATAATCCACTGTTCGATCATTCATCAGAGTAAGAATATTAAATTGCCCCACTGAGTGTGAACTATCCCCATCCTTAATGAATCTACTTTTAAAACTCTAAACCGCTTTAGCCACATAACTATCCATTTGCTGATTTGATGCATGGATTGGTATTAACCACAACTCTACACATCTTTAATAACCTTATCTACCTACGATTGGATGATAATTATGGTAAACGCAACTCAAATATTTCCCATCTACAGAAACCCTGATACTTGTGGCAATGGTGTCCTTCTCTCGTTCACAGGAATACTAGTTAGTTGCACTCGTATTTGTTAAGTAGCATCACCATATTCATAGTGTTCCTTATAAAGGAAGTTTATGGTTATTAACGTAAAATCTAATTAGGTATACGGATATATTAATGGCGTGTCTCGCAATCTCTCTTATATAATTAAGGTCTATGTTAGAAACATGTTCTTCTGTCACAGGTTAAAAACATTTTCTTTTGTCATCTGTAATTATGAGTCTTTACAAGTAAATCACTCTAGTAACTGTAATAATTTAAGGTGTAAGTCTTAGTATGGCTATGTAATTATTATATATGTATTTATTAATATTAATATTAAATAATATTTTTTTTAATGATGATGAAATAGAAGAGGATGATTAAGATCATTTTTTAATGTAGTTTATGAATGGTAATAAATTATTTATTTTATTTTAAAATTTTATTTTTTTCATTTGAAATTTTTTAAGAGAAGTATATGATAAAATTATGAGTTTGATAAGTTATCACTGTCAGAGGCTACAGAATGTGATGTATAACAAGGACAGTCCTCCACATGCTCAAGGCTTTGAAGGCTTTCATATGAATGCATGGACTATGGGTTGGCAAGGTGGCATAGGAAGGAATAAAGAAGGGTGGGGAAGAAGGTTAAGGCATTAGTAAGAGAGAGAAACTGTGGAGACTAGAGGACACTTAGAGTTGGGGAGGGGAGAAGGTAAGCAAGGAACCTTGGCTTTACAAGAAACTGTCTTGTGCTATGTAATATTCTATGTAATTTGGTCCTGGTCGTGTATAGATTCCATGCTCTAGTTGGGCAACTGTATCAATTCCATAATATGGTTGGGGTTTTGCTATGAGAGATAGGGTAAGAGGTAGTCTCAATGGGGAGTAGGGCTGTATGGGAGGAACTAGGGGAGGAAAAGAAGTGGCTTAATCTAGTTCTGTTTCCTGTTTTTATCCCATTGGAACTAGAATCTTGGCAATGGCATTAGGGATTGAGCATTGATAAGATAAGACTACCTATATCTAGTTGCTCAAACCACACCACTGAATAAGTTATAGGGGATAGTGGGGTTGCCATTAGTGGGGGCTGGGTGGTGAAGGGAGAGGTACTAGCTAAGGGAGGGGGTCTGGATTTCAGCAGGTGTAGTAGATCCCTTAGAAAACCCTCGGTAACTAGGCACCTTCATGGGATTAAGGTCATAGCTAGGGACCCTCTACCTCATTCTAGATAGAGGGGTAAGCAAAACCATGGCTGAGGGCGCTAATATAAATGCAAGTGGAGAGCTAGGTTAGGAGTGGCCTTAGGGCTTACTCAGGGCTTACAACTGGCAATTGAACCATAGCAAGGGGAAGGGGTACTATGAGGAGCCAATGGAGAGGAGTTAGAAAAACCAATTCCCTTGGCTACTTGAGGGCTCTAGACTATCTTAACTTTCAAGCGGTGAATCATAGAAGAGAGGAACTATATGAATAGCAAAGATGGGATGACTAGCACTCATTGCCTGACCTAACTCAAATTAAGGAGAGGCCCCTTATGGTGTAGTAAGGAGAGGCTAGCCTATAGCCCAACACTTAGTAAGCTTGAATGGGACCTAAGCCTATCGCCTCATAGCAGAGGCAAGCAACACTGACATGACAAGGATGTGGGAATTAGGAAGCTCTAGAGCTGAGATAAAGCACCAAAGTGAACCATAGGAAGAGATCAACAATTAGAGGATGATGGTCAGAGATACAAGGAATACCCTGGTAGAATTACTCAGTTTAAAAACACCCTTTACTTGTATTTCTTAATGAATAGTCTTCTTGGAAAAGTGATGGAACAAATCTCTCATGGCTGTAACAGTGCAAGGCTTGCCAAGTTATAAAAAAGACATGGAAAAAATCCTCTTTCAATTGCACAAACAATACATCAGGATGGACCTAAGCCACAACCACATCCCTTGCATACATGGAATGCCATGAAACTGATGAAGATCCTTCTAGTGTAGCCTATGTCTCCTATGATGTCTGCCATGAGTAGAAAAAGCTAAAAGACTAGATTCCTCAAGCTTAGTTTTTTGTTTATGCAATTAGCTTTTAAGTTTAGTGTTGCATATGCTAGTTTTTACAGTTATGTAGAGTCAAGCAATTTTGTTTTGGATGGCATATAGCCCCAATAGATGGCCAACATACTTGGTTTCCCCTACCCACCAAGTCAATGTGTCTAGTGTAAATTTTCTTAATATATAATAGAAAATGGATGGATTTTCCAAGCATAATCAAAAAGAAAATATTAGGTTTGATGAGTTGAAATATTAGTAAGGTAGGTAAATTATAATAAATATTTGAAATTATTATTTAATTTACTTGTATAAAGGAAATTCTAAGACATGGTGCTTTTCATTTTTAGCTCTCTCGGTTTCCCAAAGATGATAAATTATTTTGGAACATCGAGTTATGGAAATTGTTTAAGGGTTTGTCTTATTATAAAGATTATGAGAGTTTGTTCCTATTTTAGCCATGTTAAAGTAGAATTATACTTTGGATCTTATTGATTAAGGTTAATCACATTTTTATAACATATTAATTTTACTTTATCTTGTAATTCATTATTACACCACAATAATGGAGTCACAAAAAAGTAATATGACTAATTAATAAGTGATATTACAATAATAAATATTATATTCGAGGTGAGTATTCTACTCCAATGGCTTAGTTTGCTCCTACTTCTCAATCAAGTAGTGTATTTAAACTAGAAATTTGAGAGACATGTGAATTGAAATTTTGTATTTTTTAATTCTCAATCCAAATGTCTAGAAAAGAAATTAAATGGTTGAAAAAGAGTACACAATAATGATATATGCATCTATTATAATTACTAAAAAGTAGATATTGAATTCATATAAAATGGCTTTACAGAAAAAATCTTAATGAGAAATGAGAAGTAAGAAGTAAAAATTCAAATTGGTAGCAAAATGAGTTACATAATTGTTAGGGTTATATTATATAGAGATCTTTGCACAAGTTCCAAAGTTCAATGTTAATACATTTAGAACTTCCTTAATAACCATATTAGCTCAAATGAGGTGAAATTTTTTTGGCATTTATCAAATGGATGTCAATTTGGCCTCCTTAGCCTTTATTTTTGAAGAAGTAAATATAGAAAGGCCACTAGGATATGTGATAAAATGGCATGAAGAGAAATGATAGAAAATGTTCTATATAACCTTAAACAACTTCCTAAAGTTTAATATAGTAGGATTGACTCTTAGTAGTAATAGTCTCATCATAAGCAATAGTGAGTCCACCTTATACATATATGGCTACACTTTATACATATATGTTAAAAAGGAAGGTCAAATCTTGAATATTTAGTTGGAACTCATAAAATCAAATCAAATATAAAAATGTTTGTGTTTCAATCAAAATATGTCATGGATGTGTTGAAAGAACTAAAAATCATTAATTGCAAGCTACCACCAACTCAAATTGCAACAAGTAAAAATATCAACAAGGAGGACATGGTATCTAATATAGATATAAATCAGTTTATGAGATTTATTAGAAGGGGAGCCTTGACGTTAGTAGAGTCTCCAAAACCCTTAGAAAAAAATTTCCCAAGTAATTTTGAGATATATTACTAGAAAAACAATATACTGTATATTATATTAGAACATTAATAGTGACTTTCTTGAAAGTAGCATTGATTATAAAAAAAAATCACTTCAGGACACCTTTTCCATTTTAGTTTAGGTATGATTTCATGGTAATCCAATCAACAACACATTGTAACAATGTCCTTAATATAAGATGATTATGTAGAAACAAGAAGCAATTTGGTTACATAGAGTAATGGGTTAGAAAAAAAAACCTATTCTAATGTATTGTGACAGCAATTTAAAAATATCTATACCTATTTTTAATTAAAAAAAGATATATAGATATATATATAATATATATTAATAGTAGTTTTATATAATATTTAACTTTAAACAAAACAAATTATTAAAACTTGTAAAAAAAATAGTAATTAACTATACATATTTAATAAACAGTTTTATTTACACCAAATTAATATTTAACGAACATTTCTAGGATTTAAGTAATAGATTCATTATAAATTAAAAATGTATAAAAAAACTAGAAATTATTTTAGGAAACAAAATTAATTTAAAAAAAATTCCTTTACAGTGTACTTCAATATTGCATTCAAGTTTTAAGTTGTAGCTAATGTAACAGCCCTTATACAAGTATTATCTGTTGTAATACTTTGTGTTTTCCTTCTCTATCTGCCAAATTTTGACTTTAACATAATTAAAAATAACAAATTAGAAAAACAATTTTTATACTTGTTAGAATGGCGCATGCAGCTCATAAGTCAATTTTAAATCATTCTTATCCGAAGAAATTCACAATATTGGTAGAAATGAATTCGCAGTGAATCTATATAAACACGGGTAAACATGAGTTTTATACATGTGTATATAAAATGAAAAGATATACAGATTTGAATTTTGGTTTTAGTATTTAGGGTTTTGTATTTTTTTTCAAGGTTGTTATAGGTAAAAGGCATATGAAAAAATCGCATATAAAGAATATAATTTCCACTAGAATATACTTTTCATCAAGGAAAAAAATCCCAGATCCTTAATTATTTAAAACCTAGATATCCATATATTACAGAGCCAAGAGAGGCCTTAAACATCAAACCAGTAGCGGTGTTTTAATTCAACTTTATGTGTCTACAAGATGTGAATATAAAATTTCGAATATACTCCACATGATTTTGAAGAACAGCGAAGCATATAGATGTTAAGTTCTTAGCGAATACCTAAAGGCGTAGAAATCTTGTTGTAAACAAAATATATACCAGTATCATGTACGTCTGTATTTACGGCCTATCCAAATTTATGTTAGGGTTTTTTTCATTTTGTTTCTTATTTTTATTTATCAGATAAAATGAAAAGTCATTGAGCTAGTCATGGAGCCAAGTGTATGGTATTTAATATTTATCGAATCAATGCTAATTTTATAGTACATGTATTTAATATTTACTAAATCAATATTAACTCAATGTATTTAATTGCATTCACTAAGTTAGTGAATTGATAGTAGCAATTTTAATAATTGCCTTCAATGAAGTTTAAAACTAACAACCTTTTAAAGTTGGGGCAGATGAGCAGTTCTTCCACATTTAATATTAGTAATTGTATTTAGAGGGAAAAGCACAGAAATTATGTGGCAGATGAGCAGTTCTTCCACATTTAATATTAGTAATTGTATCTAGAGGGAAAATGAAAGAAATTAAGAGGAAGAGGATTGTGAAAAGCAATAATGAAGCCAAATATATGGACAATGAAATGCCATTATTTTTGAGTTTCTAGATATTTTCTAGATAATGTAGTAAAAGGTTAAATCTTTTATAAAAATTATATTAAAATAAATGTGACAGAACAATTGAAATCTAGTTTTTAATAGAATATTTATCTTGACTTTACTCTCTCATTGTGAATTTATGAAATGAGCTTTTCATATTTAAAAATTGTTTAATTTTTTGTAATGAACTGGCAACCTGTAAAATCATCAGTGCTACTCATAATGTCCTCTTTAAAGAGGATGCTTCATTTTTGTTCAATTTACAATAAGTTTATGTTTATTAATTTCTGATTAGGTTGAGGAGTTGTGCATTGAACTTAAACATGTTACTGAGTTTTATTTTTTTTTATGTCTTCTTCTTAATAGATATTGTGGCTGATGCAAGCATGGCAATAGAATTGGATCCTTTGCCATTTACAATAAGTTTATGTTTATTAATTTCTGAGTAGGTTGAGGATTTGTGTATTGAACTTAAACATGTCACTGAGCTTTTATTTATTTTATGTCCTTTTCTTAATAAATATGTTGCTGATGCAAACATGGAGATAGAATTGGATCCTTCTATTATGGGAAAGGCATACCTGCCTATGCTGGAAACATTTTGTTCTATATTCACATTGTGACATTTTTATCTTTCAGGTTTTAGTGATGTTCATATTTGAAATAAAGGTTCATACAAATTTGTCATCCACACTTGGCCTTTATCTTCAAATCTCATTCTAATATAGCTTATCTTTTACCTTACAGTTTTTCGTGCTTTTCTCAAGAGGAATATCAAACAGGTATGGTTGTATTTAATGTAGGATCTGTTCTTGATGCCAACAACCGAAAGTTTAAGACATGGATTGGTACATGTGATGCACTGCTAGTTGGTAAATCGGCTCTAAGATAACGAACTGATCATTAAAAGAGAGACTCTTTCTTAGTTGTATAAGAGTAATAATATTTGATTACTCTTTGTTCTTGAGCATTCAATCTCCAAAGAATTGTAATTATTGGTTCCAGTAAAACAAACTTTAAAATCTTTAAAGGATATTTTAACATATTTTGTGTTCGCAGGAAATTTCAGAAAGGAAAAAAAATGATCTTGAATGAATAAATTACCTCCAGTTTTGTGTCATTATGCACCTTCTCTGCACCCTTTATGGTTTGACAAAATTGTTCTGCCTATGTGATACTTGAACAAACTGGGAAAAAGCTATCTGAAATCCTGCAAAATTTTGTCTAGGGCACCTGAAGAAAAGCATCCATCTCGACAGCCTTCTTCCAGCCCGAGAATGGTGAGTGTTTCTTTGCTGCGTTTCTGGGTATTTCTGGTTTGTCTTTTTTCTGAAGTTATCCACTTGTAATCCTAAATAGCCTTCCTCTCCAGTATTCATGAATATCTTCATCTGAAGTTATCCAATTGTAATCTTAAAAAACAATATAAAGAGCTCTTCTATGGTTAATAATATTGTGTAAATTTATTTTAACTTTATTTGTAATATTGTATTTAAGTGTTTAATAAATTTGAGTTAAAATGGAACTATGCTAATTCTATTAAAAAACTTCTTAGAACAAAGCAATGACATGTTCCTGAGATTCAATAGCAGTGACATACATGAGATTCAATAACATACTTGAGGAATCAAAGATTAACTGATGTAAATTCTTGATTCTAGGAACAAATGGAATCCCTTAAAATTGCATATCTAAGGTCTCCCAAATGGGAATCTCATATGGAGGATCATTCAAAATGGAAGAAAGATCATTTCTCTGCTTAGTACTACTTGTAATAATTTAATATTCAATTTGAGACAAGGTTGTTTTTTCTTTAGCCATGTTTTATCCCATACTCCAATAGGATGTTGAATCAGTGACATACCTTGTTCTACTCTATTTTCTAGTTAGGGATCTTGTAAATGGAGTGCCACCATTAAAGGAGTGGAACAATTAGAATTGTTTGTTAATTTGTTGATGTATTATTGTTTATGCACTTGTGATGAGAATAGTATTATGAAATATACTGCTTGTTTCTAAGTCTTCTTTATAGAATATTATCAAATAGATCAAAAGCATGCATATGAAAACATAAACAAAACTAACGAACAAAAATAAGAGAAGTTTCATTCTTAATCCATAATCTCAACTCTTATTGGAATCTCATATATCTACTTTATCTAATAATTTGTTGAATGATCACCTAATACATCTATAAATTTGTTGCTGTAATTCTTATAACTAACACAAAATTTGCGAGCTGATTTGTGACAAATTACATAGCGTTATTTTAACCATTATCCTCAACATGTGATTCCAAGCATTAGAAATTCCCTTTATGTAGTGATTTGGTAAATATATCTGCAAGCTATTCATTTGTTGTACAAAAATTTATTTCAAGTGATATTTGATAT
Organism: Pinus taeda; assembly: GCA_000404065.3. Classification (NCBI taxonomy): domain Eukaryota; kingdom Viridiplantae; phylum Streptophyta; class Pinopsida; order Pinales; family Pinaceae; genus Pinus; species Pinus taeda. Next base: position 8,071 of record APFE030030132.1, read on the forward strand.
CAATGTGTTTGGTGAGATTATGAAATAGTGGAGTTTTAGTTATGGTTCTTGTTTTATATCTAACAATACTTTCTTCAACCAAATCCCTTCACATGTTGGTGTTGCTTCTGCAATATACTATGCTAGAAGAAATAAAATAGTTGGTTTCTTTTTTGAACACCATAATACATAATTGAGTGCTTTTTATATGATCAAAAATCTAGCCCATTCACTATCTGTATAACCAACCAATCCAAAATTATTTGATGAACTATACCAAATTCCATAATTTCTTGTTCAATACAACACAGCTCAAAATTATTTTTGATGCTCCAAAATGAATCTTACTTGGACTTTGCATGAATGTGGAAATCAAGCCTACCAAACTACTATAGGATTGAGCATCTACCTCTTCACTCCATCTTCTAAAGAAAAATTTTCATTTGTATTCATGGGTGTGCTCATGGTTTACAATTTCCCATTTTCAATATTTTAAGAATATTTGAAACATATTTTTCTTGTGAAATAAGAATTCCATCATTCATCTTTGTGAGTTCTATGCCAAGAAAATAATGGACCAAACCCAAACGAGTCATTTCAAATCCTCCTTGACTTATTCCACTAACAAATCACTTGAAGATGTGTATATCAATTCATTTACATATAAGCACACAATTATTATATTATTACCATTTGAATAGATATATAATGTGTGTTCATTGTCTATTCTATTAAACCCCCTTTTCAAAAAATGAGTATCAATTATGTTGTACCATGCTCTTGGAGCTTGTTTAATCCCATTAAGAGCCTTTTTCAGTTTGTACACTTTGTGTCCATTTTATTCTTCTTCATATCCTTGGGGGTGGTGAAAATATACATCTTCTTTCAACTCACCATTTAGAAAGGGTTATTTAACATCAAATTGATAAACTAACAATTTATATTGTGTTGCCAATCCCAGTTCTGATTGTATGAAATCTTGCAAGAGGAGCATATGTTTCATTGTACTCAATATTTGGTTGTTGAGCATATCCCTTTGCTACTAACCTTTCATTGTGCCTTTGTATTGATCCATGAACTACATACTTGGTTTTATACAACCATTTCACCCCAATTACTTCTTTTTCACTAGGAGGATCCACAAGCTCCCATGTTTCATTCCTTTTAATTGCTACCATCTATTCATCCATTGCTTTGCACCAAACTAACTCTTTTATTGCATTTTCAAAACATCTTGGCTTTGCTTCAATCTCAAACATCAAAGAAAAACTACTATAACCATAAATTTCATTTAAAGATTTTGTCTTTTTCAGAGTAGGACTTGGACTTGAAACATGACTTGAAGTAGCAGAAGATGATGGAATGGATGTGGCCTTTGAAGTATTATGATTACTTGGTGGATTTGAATAAACATAGCATTCATATTCTTGTACAAAAATACTTGGAGTTTGTTGTTGCACATCATGATTCCACTGCCATTCTTCTTTCTCATCAAATAACACATCACCACTAATCATTAATTTTTTTAGTTTGTAGATTGTACAATATATAACCTTTGGTTTCCTCACAATATCCAATAAAGATGCATTTCACATTTTTATCATCAAGCTTTCTTCTCTTTTGATCAAGAACATGAGCATAGGCAATGCAACCTATTATCACTCTGAAAATTTCTCTAGAAGTTATTAGAAGAAAGAAAATGATCGAGGTAACCACAAACCAACTTTGGAGCATAGGCTCTAGCCAACCTAGACTTAAAGAGGGCTCTCTCTATATGATTTATCTTTGTTTGCTTGGATCTCACACTAGTTATGAATGTTTTGGGGGTTTCTTTCCCTAAGTTGGTATGCCATATCTCCATCAAAACCATGAGGGAACTTTATTAATGCTAAGTGAGGTGGGGTCTAAGGTTAACTTGGATTGCTTTATATATATTATTGAAACTAGTACAGTAATATTAAACAATTTCATTACGCCCTCTTCTAATATTCTCAAAATCTGAAAGGATTTGTAAGGGATTCTTTTTCTTTTCCGACCTATCAATAAACAACCTTTGGAAATTTGTGAGGTCTCCAATGTGGTTGGTAGAGAAGGCTTTGAACCACTTCTTGACATCACGAGTCAAAGTTTGGGCAAAGAGTCTCATCTAGACATCTGCTTCATCTATTTCATGCGATTCAAAAAAGTGAGACATCTTGTTTACATATTGCTAGGAAGTGTAATGAGGAGTGGCATCAAACAGGAAAATCTTGCTCTCATAATGTGCAGGCATAGTATGAAGTTGGACATGTAAAAAACGAGGGGCATATGTGCTTTCCATTCTTGTAAGTTGGGAGAGGCTGAGATGTCGGGTTGAGGTACTTGGAGATGATGTAGCAGTGGATGAAGAATGAGGACTAGTAGATGATGAATGAGTAACGATAGGTTGGTGAGGGATTGTAGGTATAAATGGTGGTGAAGAATAGACTTCAGAAGGTATTGTTGTGGAAGTTGAAGGGAACAATGGTGAACTCAAAGTATTGCATAATTGTTCAAAAGGCTCATGGGTTGTGGAAGTATTAATGGATGATTTTGGAGTTTTCACAATGTATTCATCAATTGATTTGTTAGGGTGTTGAACTTCAAGGTCTACAATAAAATTAGGATCTAGAACTCTTTCATCAATTGCATTCTCATATTTTGTTCTAAATAATGAAAGATCAAATTGCACATCAAAGGGAAGTTCTTCTAAAAATAACCACTCATCACGAGATGAATTAGCTTTAACTAATGGTATTTAGCTAACTGAACTTTCTTATTTTTTAGATTTTCTTAAAATTAGGTTGGGATTATTAACTAATGAGGCATGGTTTGGATCTAGATTAGCCTTAGTAAAATGAGTCTTCCTAGAATTGAGAATTTAAAATTTTTTAATTGTTTTTGTGAGCTTTTTTCAAAATAACTTCTAATAAATGACTTTAAGAAGCACAAAATGTAGATTTAGAATTTTCTTAAAGCTTTATTAGGACTAAGGGTTCACTCATCCCTACTGTAGTCGCGAGTATGTTATCGCTCACAAATTTCTCTAGAACTTATTAGAAGAAAGAAAATGAGCGAGGTAGCCACAAACCAACTTTGGAGCATAGGCTCTAGCAAACCTAGACTCAGAGAGGGCTCTCTCTATATGATTTAGCTTTGTTTTCTGGGATTTCACGCTAGTTAGGAATGTTCTCAGGGTTTTTTATTTATATTCAAGATTGGGTGGTGGGATCCTTGAAACAGATGGACACAATGATGTCTTTAGACCATTGCGTTATGGAGTCAATAGAAGGGCAGCAGAACTGGATCAACTCACTAAAGGGAATTTTCAAAGGGCAAGATAGCATAATAAAGTGCAGGCCTTTGGAACACGGGGGTGAACTGGTTTTAATCGGGGTCATCGAGAAACTAAGGGTTCTCAAAATGAGATTTAAATGAGGAATAGAGGGTCATCGAGCAACTAAGGGTTCTCAAAATGAGGGAAATTAAGAATCCTTTCATCTCGATTAGAAATAAACAACATATACTAAGGAGCAATTAAGAATTCCTTAACTTAGGTATTAGTTGAAAAAATTCATATGCATAACTGTGAAAATAGAGTGTAATTAAACAAATTCTGAGATATTGTTCCAATTATAGCATTCAGATTCAGAAATACATTAAATATTGTGGAAAAACTTTAAGAAAGATAACGATAACATAAGAAAATACTTGTGTGCACTTCGTTCAACACATGAATCCTGTGAAATATCTTGCCTTTATTCATCAATCAAGCTTGTTGGCTCAGTCAATGATACAATATCTTTACAGTCTTTTGATCAAAATTCTATAGTAATGTCTAAGAATCCACACTACATACTTCAAATTGTGAAGTATTTATACAAAAATTATTACAAAATATCTCAAACTAATTTGAGATTTAATCTAGGAAATAAAAATATATTCTTGCAAGAGGATAGAGAAAGCTACTGAACTACATTCTATTAGAAAATTATATATTACAAAGAAATCGAACACATTAAATATTGCAGAAATATAAACACAAAAAACACATAAAACAAGAGAGACACAAATATACGTGGTTCACCCAGTTTGGGCTACATCCATGGAGAAAAAACCAATCCTTATTTTATTATATTATCGAGTAAACTGAAGAGATACAACCTACAACAGATCCACTGTAACACCCTCTTCACTCTCAATCTCCTCTCTCTTCCTCACTCAGAATGAAAATATACATAGACGCAATGCAATTCCCTCATATATAGTGAGGGTTTGCCTTCTAGGGAAAAAACCCTAAATTAAACATAGCTTCTACCGTGAGATCATCTGCCTAAAGAACAACCTAGATTGACTAGAAATTACTCGACTTTTACAAGGCAATTTTACATCTTTTTTTAGCTTTGGGGGGGTACCCCCGAACCGCCCAGCCGGGGGGGATTAACCCCCTGGACCCTCGTGGGGGGGACAAGTCCCCCTCGCACCCCCCCATGTGGAGGGGTGTATAGTCTTCTTGGGGTATACATCGTGCTGAAACCTTTGAATACAGAAGAGAATTAGGCTCCACACTCAACAATCTCCCACTCGGAGACTAATTATAGCAACTCCACCGCTGCTTCTTTTGCTAGACAATAACTCCACTTTGGACCTCGCTGTTTCTCATCTTCTTCATCATACTTGAAGACCAATTGAAACTGAGCATATTCTCAGTTTCTCCCTCGTTACAACTTTTGTTAACATATCTGCACGATTCTGGCTAGTTTTGTATCTTTTCCAGCTTCAATTGTCCATCTTCCAATGCTCACTGTATGAAATGGTACTTGAACTGTATATGTTTAGTCTTGGAATGAAATGAAGAGTTCTTTACAAGATGTATGGCACTCTCGCTATCACTATATAACCTGCCCAACTCCTGCTTCTTACCCAATTCATTCAAAAACCTTTGTAACCAAATCATTTCTTTACTAGCCTCTTGAAAGTGCAACAACACTTTGGATTTTTGAAACACAACTGACAGTTGTTCCACCTATAGTAAATACATATCCTGTAGTGATCCTCCTATTATCTCTATCCCCTGCCATATTTGCATCAACATATCCCTATAGAGAAATGTTTGAACCACCAAAGCACAATGCTTGATTTGTGGTACCTCTCAAATACTCGAGAATCCATTTTACTACCATCCAATGCTCTTTTCTTGGATTGTTCATATACCTACTTACAACTCCCACTGCATGTGCAATATCAGGCCTTGTGCAGACCGTTGCATACATTAAGATTCTAACTATTGATGCATATGAAACTTTATACATATAATCCATCTCTTCCTAAGTCTCGGGGCACATCTCCTTACTTATTTTGAAATGTTTAGCCAAATGTGTACTAAATGGTTTTGCAATCTGCATATTAAATCTTTC
>APFE030030137.1:5467-48414 GCA_000404065.3 Pinus taeda
AGCTAGAAGGTAATGAAGTAGATAGTTGTAATCCCACTAAATTCACAAGGTCAAATATAGACAACCTAGAGCAGGTTGAGATTGATGAAACAATTAATGATGAAAATGAAGTAATTAATGTCAAGGATAATTTCTTACCAAAAGGTTTAACCCCTCTGGAAGACTTATTTGATTCAAATGATGTTCCTAGGAAGCCTAAAATGGAACCATTAAATCTGATATTGAAGAGTGTAACATAGGCACTACAGACAATCCCAAGCTAATTAAACTGTCAAAGTCACTCCCCTTAACAAAAAAGGTGAAATATATTGAGTTATTGAAAGAATTTCAGGGTGTCTTTGCTTGGAGCTATGAGGACCTTAAATCCTATGACACCAGCATCATCCAACACACAATTCCTCTCAAAGAGAATCAAAAACCTTTCAAACAAAAGCTTAGGAGAATTAATCCTGTCTTACTACCTTCAATAGAAAAAGAAATTAAGAGAATGTATGATGCCAAGATAATTGCACCAATAAGGTTTTATGAATGGGTCTCAAACTTGGTCCCAACCAAGAAGAAAACTGGTGAGATCAGACTATGTGTAGTTCTCATAAACCTGAATAAATCATCACTTAAATACAATTACCCCACTCCCAAAATGGACCACATATTACAAAGGGTAGTTGGATCAACCAGGATCTCATTATTGGATGGGTTTTCTGGTTATAACCAAATTTTGGTTCACCCTGACGACCAACCCAAGACTGCTTTCACCACTCCTTGGGGCACCTTTATGTATGTCAAAATGCCTTTCGGGCTAATGAATGCAGGAGCCACTTTCCAAAGGGCTATGGATATAGCTTTTCTAAAGAAATCTATGATTTCCTTGTGATATATCTTGATGATATTACTGTTTTCTCAAAATTAGACAATCAACATCTAGATCATCTAAGGGAGGTCTTTATAAAATGCAGAAATTATGGCATCTCCTTAAACCCCAAGAAATCTTTATTTGGATTGGAAGAAGGGAAATTGTTAGGACATATCATTTCTAAAGATGGCATAAGAATAGATCCTGCAAGAATTGAAGCCATCCTGTTGATACAGCACCCTAGGAATATCAAAGAACTTCAAGCCTTTTTACGAAAGATTAACTTCCTTAGAAGATTTATTTCAAACCTAACAAAGTTAATTAGAGCACTAAATAACATGTTGAAAAAGGATTCGACCCTAAGTTGGAATGTCAAAGCTAAGAAATCATTTGAAGACATCAATATAGCCTTGACAAAAACCCCGGTATTAGTTAGTCCCAAATTTGATAGGGATTTCATTTTTTTTTCCTTTGCTTCTGAGCATACAATAGTTGTAGTTTTACTGCACCAAAATGACCAAGGACATGAACAACCCATTGCTTTCTTTAGAAAAGCCTTAAGAGATGCTCCCTTAAAATACAACATAATGGAGAAACAAGCATTGTCTTTAGTCAAAGCTATCAAAGATTTCAAGGTATATATTTTGTATTCTCATATAGTAGCCTATGTTCCTAATTCTGTAGTCAAATACATCCTGACTCAGGAAGGTCCTTATGGGAAAAGGGGAAAATGTATTGCTACTATCTTAGAGTATGATATGGAGATCAAACCTACAAAGTTAATCAAAGGCCAAGGCTTAGCTAAACTTATGGTTGAGTCGAACTGTCAGGCCTTAGACATAAACTTTATTGTTGCACTAGATGAAGGAGAGGAGATGGCAACTCCACCAATCAGTCAAGCCTTTGTTGAATCACCATGGTATGCTGATATCACCTACATTTTACAAAACTTAGAAGCTCCTCCTGGATTATCTAGAACCAAAGGTAGGTTTTTAAAAATGAAATATTTGAAATTTTGTATACTTGATAATGCTTTGTTTTGGAAAGATCATGAAGGAATTCTCCTTAACTGTTTGTTAAAAGATGAGGCTGAAAAAGTTCTACAAGACTTTCATGCAGGTGATTGTGGTGGACACCTCTATTGGAGAACCACTGTAGATAAAATCATAAGGGCAGGTTTCTACTAGCCAACTTTGTTCTCTAATGTCAAGAAATTTGTGACCTCTTGTCATAAGTGTCAAATTTTTGAAGGAAAAAGAAAACTTCTGTCATTACCCCTTAAACCAATCACTGGTGAAATTCACCCGCCCTCCTCTGCCCAACATAAGTGGATCCTCATAGCCATAGACTATTTCACAAAATGGATAGAGTTCATACCTTCAAGGCAAGCCACAGATACTGTTATTATTAACTTCCTTGAAGCCAACATTCTGTCTAGATTTAGATGCCCAACCAAGCTCATTACTGATAATGCAGCAGCTTTTAAATCCAAACGAATGATAGAATTCTGCAATAAGAATCACATTACCCTGGGTCATTCTACAGCCTACTACCCTCAAGGAAATGGATTGGTAGAATCTTCAAATAAAATCTTGGTGAACATCATTAAGATGTTACCGGAAGATAATAACAGAACATGGAACAAGAAGTTATTCAAATCCTTATGGGCTGACAGGCTGACCACCAAGAATTCAATTGGTACATCCCCCTATCAGCTAGTGTATGGCATGGAAGCTATTTTTCCATCCTCTTTGGGAGTATCAGTGATGAAGATGCTCCAAGAACTACAATCTGAACCAAATGATATCAAGAGGAGGATAAACGAGACTATTCATCTCCAGCAAACCAGAGAAGAGGTCTACATTAGATCTCAACTTGTGCAGGAAAGGATCAAAAATATTTTTGATAGAAGGACCAAGGCAGATGATTTCTACTTAGGTGATAAAGTACTCAAGTGGGATTCGAGAAGGGAAGATAAGGGTAAGCATGGGAAATTTGATTTCCTATGGAAAGGCCCGTATATCATATATGCTTACAGAGGGAACAATGCCTTCTTCCTTAAAGGACTAGATTGTACTGAAGAAGTAGGAGGACCAGTAAATGGTCGAATGCTCAAACACTATATTGAACCTAGTTACTAATTTCACTTATCATTTGTACATACTTTTCTTTTAAAAGTCTAGAGTTGATTGGATGGTGATTTTTGAAGTTGAAGCCCGAAGAGAAGGCCCTAAGCTTTAAAAGTTTTACTGTCATAAATAATAATAATGCAGAAACATAAAACGGAAATGTTGCAAGGTAATATCACAGCAATTCAGAAGGCCATTTATCTAAAAATTTCTTGACATTTCACTAGGAAATGTCATCCCCAATTGGAGCCACTGTTAGGTTCCTATACCAATAGGAGTCACAATTTTGAATGACTAAGGTTAAACCTTGTAATATTGTACATACCTTTGCTTTTGCAAATGTTTTCCATATTCAAAAAATTAAAAAATGTAAAGAGGGTATGTCCTAAAAGAATAATCAAAGGACAAAAAGAACACAAAGGTCAAAAAAGATGAAAAATATGAACCCCGAGAAAAGAAAAAGGACCATGAAAGTGAGCAAGCCAAAATGCCACTCCTATTTAATTTTTATGTATAATAATTATTGTGTGCAGCTTTTTATTATTGCCACAATCCATGATAGTCAAAATGTTTAAACTTGGCTATTTCATGTTTTCAATTTCATGTCTATAGATAGAGAATAAAAATCTGGCCAAACAGTGTAACCTTGGCAAATAATTAGAAAGGTAGAGTAAATAAAAGGAGCTCAATTGTTTAATCTGGGCCCTTGGAAGTAATAAGGTTAGATTTAGTTAGTTTACTATTGTAAAGAAAAAGAAAAATATTTGATACAGGTTTGCTAGCTCAAATGCACCCTAATAAAGAGAAGTAAAAATGGTAGGGTGAATAGATGGGTAAGTAGAAGAAAGGTTGTAGAAGTATGATGATTGGCACATTTATCATCTTTCAACATGTATTTCAAATGTGAATGGGAAATCAAGCATGCAAATGGACTTCAAAGTCAATTAATTAACTTCTTCCATTCATTTCACCTTTTACTTGACTAATTTCCCATAATAAAGTTCTAAGTATAAAAACCTTTAAGGCAAAAGAGGCTCAGAGCATTTCTCTGACTTTTGGAGGGATCGGACCCTCGGCTCAATGACTTAAGGACAACAAGTACTAGATTCCCCCTCATGAATCCATATCCTTTCATCCCCCCTGATTTCCCTAGTAAAACCCATTTTCCTAAGGATAAAACACTATTTGCCTAAGGAAGGTAATCACCCCCCATTAAAAACCCCTTTTTTCCAAAAAAACTCACAAAAACACATTACCCTAAATATTAATGTTAATATGTGAAAACATCAAAGTTCACAAAAAAGAGCATTTGCTTATTGATTTTTCCCTTTTCCGCTCATCTTTTCACATTAATTACTAATTTATTATATTAAATCCTCATGAAAACCCCTTTCCCCGTATATATATAGCTCCTACATATTAATTAACCCCACCTCTTAGTTTAAATATAAACTAATATATATAGTCACCTCGACCAAAATCTCTAATTGATCGATCTGCAATCAAAAGCAATAAAGCACCATTTAAACCCTCCGTTAATCACCCCGATGGCTTAATCCCACCTTAATCCATCATTAACCCTTATACCACGACACTTAAGCACCCACCGGGCCCCCCATTAGCCTCCATACAGCTTCCCTGCCTGATCATCGTGCGATCGCTTCCCTCCACATCCGACAGCCCTTATCCATATTGGGCCAACCCATCCGTTGAATGATACCCGCCTGATAAAGTGGTTTGTCGACGAGCCCCCGCTGCTATGTCTCAGCCGATGAGTGGAATCGAGCGACCCCTCCCGAATACCACCGAGCGCCCAAAAGCAGTGCGATAGAAACCATTTACCACCCGCCCACTACACGACAAAAAAATCACTATTCACCCCATACCCACCAAAATTGACTTTTGCGCATAAAGCCAAAAGAGCCCCAAATCATTTGTTTTCACTAGAATTTTAACTGTAAACCTCTGTTTGCATGCACACCACCTACGAATGTCAAAGTCGTCAACCCATGTCCAATTGCACTCCAAAGATGACGCAGACCACCTAGACAACCTTGCAACCTGTATAGAACCCCTTCAACCATCTGCAGTCACCAGCCACCCTGTTCAGAGCCATTTTTACCTAATTTCCAGGTATTTAAGCCACAATTCACTGAAAAACCCTATTAATTTCAAAGAAAACCAGTGATTGAGTAGTCTTAGTTAAGTTTAAAATTAATTAAGGAATCTTAACCAACCTAAGCCTACTCTATGCTAAACCACCATTGCCCTAAAAACACTGCAAATTACCTCCACCATTCTCAAATCCACAAGAACTGAGAATGGTTTCCCCAATCACCATGGATGTGAGACCCATCTCTACACCCCTCTTAGACCTGGATCACCCCCCCTTGGCTGATAGGGGTTTCCAGATAAAGGAAACCTCTGTCCATGAATCCCCGCTCAAAGCATACTACCAAAGTAGGGATAGATACTTGAACTAGGCTGACGAAATTGGTCAGTGGGAGTCCAATTTTCCTAAGTACCAGTTCCCCATAGTCCACATTTTCCCAGAAATTGTACATTATTGCCATGCCAACTATGTCCCCAGTCAAAGAGCAGTCATGTCCCCCAACTAGGCCATACTTTTCACTATCACTGCTAAATATATAAATGAGATGCTACAACTCTAGCCTAGCCAAAACTTAATTCCCCTCTCCATTGGAGACCTATTGGACTTATATCCAAACTTAGCCCTACAAGATTGGCCCAGATAATCCAAACCTTCATCGTAGAGAGAAGTATACCCCCAAAGACCCCCCTCCATATGTAGCAACCTTATTTTCTCCTTGGGCTAGAAGTATTATGGATATAATATCTAGTGTCCTCGGTTATACCACCAGTGAATATATTGAAGAGATTATTTTAGCCTTCATGTCCATATACACTCTAGGACAACCTCTTGCTGTCATATATGACAATGCTCAGTTCATAGCTGACAGGATGCATGAACAGTTCCTCAGAATGAGTAATGAGAGAGTCTTCACATACTCCTAGGTCTTGTATCACCTTTTCCTATATTACCAGTCAGATAAATTCCCACTTGCCTTGCAAAAATTGGACACCAAGGGCCAACCAAGATCAGTTATCTTCTGGACCCCATTGATTCATCAACATCCCTCCCCCTATTCATATAATGAATTCATAGATTCCTTTGTCCACCATGTGATGACTATGCTTAGTGGAACCCCTCCACCAAGAATCAGTCCTAAGATTAGGAGAGTCCTTCATCTAAACATCAATCATCAGGTGGGAGATTGGTACTTGTACCAAAACCACACTAAAATTAGGATTTATGGTTGTGAGCTGGCCCCATACAAACTACCTAAATACCTCTTAATGAGGTTATTTGCCCTGCAGTACTACAAGAAGATAATAAGTTCAAAAGAGGTAAACTTTGTTAAAGCCAAAAAGAAAGCCCAGCTCAAGATCAAAGACCAATTGGGTCCTTTTATCTGTAATAGCAAAGACGCTGGAAAGGAGGTAGACCTGATCCTTCAGAGACTAAAATTAAAACAGAGCTTCATATGGATATATTATCCCTTGGATTTCATGTGCAAAAGAAGGCAGAAAAACAAGATGGCTCCCTATATCCATCACTGCATAACTGAGATAGAAAAGTATGCCAACCAATTGCAATGGGTGGAAAACACTTTAGAGGACAGGGATAATACTGAAGTTGCTGTGGAAAACAAATTAATAGATCTGGAAAAACAACTTGATGAGGATTCTTTCCTGCAGGTTCCAGGACAGTCAGATAGGCCAGAACAATCAGGCAGGCCAGAGCAATCAACCAGAACAGAACCATCAGAAGAACCAACAACTACTTTAAGTGCCCTTCTAGTCATGCAAACTCCTCAAAATGAGGAAAAGGTCCCAAAAAGGAACAGAGAAGGGGCTTCCACTTCAGGAATGCCTACTTCTGATGTACAACAAGAGTCAAACAAAAGGCAAAAGCCCAATCCAGCCTCTGAGCAAGAGTTCATTGATGACTCAGTTGAGGTCACTAATACAGAGGTTGAAAGAAGCAAGCCCACCACTCCATCTGGGATTATGCAAGAGCCCTCCACATCACAAACTCATATATTGATGAGGCAGCAAAGTGTTGAGGTATCCTCCTTTAGAATGCCTATAGATAAATATCAAGACATAAAGGAAAGATACAAAGAGATTAAAGCTAGGAATGAGATGCTTAAAGCCCAAACATATGCACAATATCTGAAAATGAGCCCCACCAATCAAACAAGGCTAATGTCAGCCTTTGATATCAAAGAGGGGAAAATGCAGATGACATTTATCAAGCCAACCACTCAGCAGCCAAGAGCAGCATCAGATTTCAAAAAGGTGGACTTTGAAGTACTGGCAAAGGATATTCATCCCATTGACCAGATTGAATTGCACAAGCAAATAGGAGAGATGATTTACTCTACATTAACAGGGAAGGCCATTGCTGCCCACCAATTATATAACTCCCTGAACAATATATCAACACAACTTTAGTTGGAGAAGGCCTCCTCACAGGCCAAGGATAATAGAATCAAGTCCTTAGAGGACTTAGTGATTGCATTGGGACACGATCCCAAAGATGTAAAAGTTGTAGGGTAGCTAATTAAAAAGAAAAATGATGACATTGCTACACTCAAGAAGTAGCTAAAGATAAGCCAGCTGCATCACCCACAAATACAGGAAGTCCTAGAAGCATAGCAAGGACATGAAGAGCTCATGGACTTGGTCCCGAAACTAAACGATAAACTCAAGGAGATAGAGAAGGAGTTGGACACTTTAATTCAGTTGAAGCAAAGTGACCTGGCCACAACTTCTAGAACTGTCATCCCCACAGTATCTACAGCAATTCCTTCCACACTCGCAGCATCACTAGCACCCAGAGCTCCAACTGCCACAGCATTTCCAGTGACAACAGAGTCTACAACAGCAACAGGTACACAAGGAGAGAAAGCAGCAAAATTAGTAAAAGCCATGGAAGAGATGTCTATCTAGGCTACAGAGATGAAGAGACTAAAGGAAAAGGTAGCAAGTCTGGAAACTGATTGTAAACTTGCCCAACTCCAGCAAAAAGAAGAAACACAAAAGGCACTGAGAATGGGTGAGAGAATCAAAATCCTGGAGAAGGATTTAACACTACAAAAACCACTGGGTCAAACCAAAGAAATGTTGTGGGCCAATATTCTTGACTCTGTCAATGATATTTGGCCATCAATTCAAGTTATATTTGAGTAGACAGAATTAGTGAAGATAGCTACTAAAACTATCCAAAAAGTAAAGGAAGAACTAGGGTATAAACCAAAGGATGCCAATCGACTCATCCACTCTCTAAACAGCAAGAATAGATATGATCTCCATGAGCTTAACATAGAAGATAGGACTGAGGTCATTTTGGAGATTAGGAAGGTTCTTTTCAAAAGAAACCTTATGCTTAACTTAGAAGAGAAATGCCATAACATGCAGGTAGCCATTGATAGATTCATGGCTAAGTTTCAGATTTTGAGGGAGAGGGGTCTTCCCAGCCTTATGGTCATCAATGACAAGCTCGTGCCTTGGCTGGACTATGGAGATAGATTAAGAGAATTGGCTAAGGAACAAGCAAGTTCTTCTGCAATTAAAGCCTTGCCAATAGGCAAAGTGTTATATGACACATTGGAGAACTTATTTTTTCTAGAGCGTGAGGTGAAACACTTGTTCCTCACTAAGCCAAATTTTGCAAGGTACACAGAGGCAGATGAAATTTACAGAAGGATTATGAATGTAAAATTACTTAATGCGGAATGGTGGAAAAATATGACAGATTTACTATAATAAATTTACATTAGAAAGTTAATGTACAATAAATGAAGGCAACTAGTTAAAATAGGTAAAGCAGAGCAGCAGGGTCAAAGAGTAGCACGGTCAAAGAGTATCAGTTGAAAGATAAAAGTGAAGAAGATTCCAACTTAGAAATGCACTACAAATATCAGCCAGCTTAAAGGGCTCCAACTTAACTGAAAACAACTAGCAACACCACAATAAAAGGGACAGCCTGAAGCAATTCAACATCTGTCTCTATCTTCATGCAAGAAGCTATTTTTATTCCTTAGATTAGTTCTCAAGTTGTTTTGAGATATTTTGTAAATATTTTTGTATATATACTTCATATTTCGAAGTATTAGGTGTGGATTCTTATACTTTTAATAGAATTTTGTTCAAAGTCTGTAAAAGCTCTTGTATCACTAACTGGGCCAGTATGTTGGATTGATGAATAAAGATCATATATTTTAAGGGATTCATGTGTAAAGCAAAGTACAAATGAGTAATTTTCTTGTGTTGTTTTATCTCTCTTAAATTTGTTTCAAAATCTTAAATGTTTTAGAAGTCTGAATGTTTAACTTATACATTATTTCATAATTTTCTTAACTGCACTCTATCTTACTGTTATATATTCTTAATGTTTTCTCTTAAACTATCTTAGCTAGGGAATTCTTAACTGCTCCTTAACTTCCGTAGTTTCTCCTCTAATCTATAGTAAAGGATTCTTAATTGCCCTTTACTCATGATTCACTGTTGTTCCCCCATATTAGCCTCGGTCTGAGGATTCTTGAATGCCCTCTCACCCCCGTTAAGACTCATTTCACCATTTAGTCCAAGGATTTGTACTTCACTCTGCTATCTTGCCCCTTGAACATTCCCTTTAGTGATTTAACTCCAGTTTTGCTACCCCTACTTTGACTCCATTGCCCAATGGTCTAAAGGCATCAACCTATCAACTTGTTTTAAGGATTCCACCACCAAATCTTAATACAAATCAAAAACCCCCCTAAACTCTAGAACTAGCCTAATATCTAAGCAAACATAGCTAAATTATATAGAGAGAGCCCTCTCTGAGCCATAGGTTGGCTAGAGCCTATGCTTAAAAGTTGGTTTGTGGTTACCTCGAAGCCTTCTCTTCTTCCAAAACTTCTAAGGAAAAGTTTTGAGTGATAGCAGTATGCACAGACTCTGCAAGTTGGCTTGAAAGGAGCTCCAAATTCACACTTGGGAAGGGTGTAGGAGGAGAGAGATTTCCAATGAAAAGGACATGGCTGCCAATCTTCAAACCCCCAAGGGGTGTTGATAGATTATGATTGGAATTCTTGTTGCTCATATTAGGATCATAAGGAAAACCATTTGCCCCAAACCCATATCTTAGAGGCTGAGCATATGAGGCCCCATCCAATCTAATATATTCACATAGAATTTTCTCCTTCAGTTGCTTGTCTTGTCATATATCTCTCTCTTCATACCTTCTACAACATGTAAATAATTTATTAACAACCTCTAAAAAAATAACAATTACATGAACTTCAAGAAACAATCTAAGGTACACAGAATGAGCAGAACAACAAAGTCTCATTGAAAAATTACCATCACTCAATCCCTGGAAAGAGCTTTGAAAGAAAATAATACTCAAAAGAATAAAATCCTTACCCATTCATCTAGGACGCCTTCTATAGGACCATGAGGTTTTGAATCCTTGTCATCTACAGGCTTCTTATGTGCTTCGTTATGAGCTTCTACTTCTTCTATAGGCTTCTTCAATTTCTCAAGCTCCTTGTAGAAACAACCAACATTTTAGGGCTTTCAAGTGACAAAAATAAATGCAAAACCAATTTAAATTGAGCCCATCTTGTGAAGAACCATAAATTATATCTTGGATGGTTGTTTTGGATCAAGAAATACCACACAATTCATTCTCCACTACTAGTGACTCCTTATGTCATCCAACTTCAGATCAAGACAATGGTCATGTTTCAGTTTTGATAACAAAAAAAAATAAACATTTCAAATTCCAGTGCCTTAAATCCACAGAAAGAACAAAATGATTATTATTTAACATATACTATTTTTACAAAGAGATGAAATAATGATCCAATTTCACAGAAACTAAGTACGTATATCTTAAAAAATATCAAAATTATAATAAAAAAATGGCCAAACCACAATTTACGTAAAGATTCTACCAATATTAAAAAATCTAAAATCCACACAAAAGAGCTAATGTTAAATCAATCAAAATAGGGCACTGAGAAAATTAAAGATAAAGAAATTTAATGAATGTCTCATCCATGAGAAGAATGGCTAATTATGGTTGAAAGGTATAATAACAGTATGTTCGTGTTGAATCAAAAGGGTTGGAAGCAATGGACGGTGATTCTAAGAGTTTCTAAAACAGAACTCCACATACCAGTTCCAGAGTAAATTCAGTGCTCTCTCTTAGGTTAAAGCTCACAATTTTGAATTTATCCTTTGTCTTCTTCTTTTTCTGAGGGTTTTTTGGCTGCTCTACAAATTTTAAAACAGCGCCAAATTATCATCACTGTCAGAAAACCTCTTTTAGAAGCCATGCATAACATCCAAACATAACATTGATTTAGTTATAAAGAAAAGGTATTGTTCAGATCCATGCTCCCAAGTACCATATAGCTCAGAAAGTAAAACTAAGTATTTTATAGCACCAAGACTTGTATTTTACCTATTTTATATCACCAAGACTTGTATTTTACCAGTTGTAGTTATGGAATCTTTTGAACCAAGGATAGCATTTGGAGGTCTCGTAAAAGATATTTTGGGAGCATTTTACTGGAACTGCAAGCATTCTGTAAACATGAATATAAATTTAAACCATTCCACAACCAGAAGAAAGGTTCCTACAAACTAATATTATACACAGACTCTTGTCATTTGAAAGTATTTTCCATGATAATCGCTTATGCATTGATAACTAGTCTGTATACAAAGCAAACTCAAACTTAACATAAACCCTACATACAAAACATACCCAAAATTAACAGACCCTAGAGCATTATTGCTGAAGATAGACGAAAAGAAAAGGGGTTTTGAACATAATACCTCTAAACGCTTGCTGAAGAGGACCGAACCCTGATACTGCAATCATAAGAGGCTGAGGTTGTTCAACTGAGATAAACAAAAAAATAATGGTAGTTAAACAAAGAAGGAACAATAATTAGTGAGACATTTACGTTGTTGGCGAAACTGCAAGCCATGCTTGTTCATTCGGCTATGAACCAGAGCAAGGAAATGAAGAAGATGAAACATAAGACAATCATTGGTGATGATCGTAAGCCAAGAACAACAGTCATGTGTATGAGGTAGAAACCATAGTGAAACAAGGGTTTGACAGAGGAATTTTTCTCCAGCAGCAAACCCCTTCACCCTAGAAATAATCTTTATATCAGTCATATTTAAACACAAGGGACAAAACCTCTACTGAATGTTTATATGATATTTCTTAACTCTTCTCGCAGCAATTCTCGCATTTTGGTGTCCGCCATGTTCAGTGGGATAAAAACAACACTAAAATTCAAATGGACTCTCCTGAAAATGGTACGCACAAATGTCAAATGGAGAGCATAAAGGTGGCCTAAAAATCTGTGCACAGATGTCAGAGGAACACGAAAAGTGTAGATGGTCAATTGATTCAAAAGAAGGGCTATCGGCCTAAATATCTGATAAGATTGCCGCAAATGCACAAATGTCAAATGGAGAGCAGAAAGGTGGCCTAAAAATCTGTGCACAGATGTCATACGAACACGAAAAGTGTAGATGGTCAATTGATTCAAAAGAAGGCCTATCGACCTAAACATCTGATAACATTGTCGCTAATGCACAAATGTCAAATGGAGAGCAGAAAGGTGGCCTAAAAATCTGTGCACAGATGTCAGACGAACACTAAAAGTGTAGATCGTCAACTGATTCAAAAAAAGGCCTATCGACCTAAACATCTAATAACATTGCCGCGAATGCACAAATGTCAAATGGAAAGTAAAAAGGTGACCTAAATATCTATATACAAAAAGTGTAAATGGTCAACTGATTCAAAAGAAGGCCTATCAGCCTAAACATCGGATAACATTGCCACGAATACAGATCCACCTAGCCCAAACATCACCTTCCAAAAAAGAGTCTTAAGCTGAAAATTCCAACGGTATGGCCCTCGTACTAAATTTCAATACATCCAACAATGAAGTGAATCCTCAACTCATTGTGGGTCCAAATTGTCAGTCGTCTTAAGGACCAACAATGTTTGCTTTTCAGTGGAGTTTGATTTGGAATGTATGTCATGCCACAATCTGTAAGTAAAAGAACAAACTACAAGTAATTAAATCATAACAATGCAAAATTCCTAAATTGCTTGTGGGATTTGGTAAGAGAACCTTTTTCTTGACATTACAATTTAGAGAGGGTGTTATGTTTTATTGAGGTTTTTGATAATTATTTTATAGTTATAAAATGATGAAAATTAAATTTAAATCAATGAAAATATTTTTTATTAATTTAAATAATTGGGTTTAGTTTTGTTGATGGAGAAAAATATTGTTCATTTACATTTAAATTTATTATGAATATTTTTTAAATAATGACTTTGTTTAAACAATTTTTCTAAACAAAACAAAACATCTATATATATTAAAATAAATAAATATATATAATCTATACAATATTAAAATACAAAATTTATTGATCTAATACTTTTTCTATAATATGATGGATTAAGCATGGAGATTAAAATTAATAACTGAAGAAAAGGAAAGGAATATTGTAGTTTAATATTAAGAATTTTGTATCTAATAGAAAACGAATGTAAAAACATTTTCTACCAAGAGAGTTATATAATAAAATATATATAAAATTATTTATAGGGTAGATTTGTTAAGGAAAAAAAATATAATAAAATATACCATTAGTATATTATCGATTATGATATCAAAATTAATGAATTATAAATAATTGAAAAAAAAATAAAAAAAAATATTATTATATCAATTTTTTAATTTTATATAAAAAATAAAATATATAAGATTAAAATAAAATAACATAAACACAAGAAATTTTAAATATTTTTGAACATATAATATAAATTGAATGCAAACTACACATAATTTACATAAAGAATGAGAAATTGCATGATCATAAGGAGCGATGACCCATAACAATTAATATAACAGGGAAAATGTAATCACATGTTAATTTAGATTTCATAGATTGTTTTTAGAATTATGATATTACAAGTTTATTTTTGAGCCAAGAGGCGTATTCTACAATCCAATATGATGTTTAACATTGTCCATCCATTTATCATCAAAATTAAAATTTTGGTTATATTGACCAAAATAAAAAAATCTAAAAATCTAAAAAATAAATAAATAACTATACAAAACCTTTAAATAAGGTGAAAGTCATAAAAAATTGCACATGAAAAAATTAGATCTCTTGACTCATATTAAACTCATATTTAAAATAAATCTATAGTTATATCCATATATTGTTATTAGAAAATTATTAAAACCATGTTAAAATTATGTTCTAGACGTTTATTTTTCCATACCTATCATTATCATTGTAAATGATGATGATGATGATGATGGTGGTGGTTAACGTCCACTGAGACCAAATTGGTCTATCGGACCTACAATTTTCTTAATTTTTAATTGTCTGGCTCCTCGTCTTTCTTGGCGAGATTGGTGTTGTAGCTTTCTTTCTTTTCTCTACGGTCTTCCAACTTCCTTTGTCTTGCATCTCCTTCATCTCTTCTGGTTCTTGGGACATTGGTGTCTTAGCTTCGCGATCTATAGTCGGATAAGTTTGGTTTAGGAGATCTGCTTTGCTGTTAAATAAAGATTTATTTTCTGCGGTATTCAAATCCTCATAACTGTTGATTTGTTGGGGTGGACTTTCTCCTAAAAGTAATGTGCATTTCGATTAGTGTATATGTCTTTCTCTTTCATATCTCCATACCAATCAATGTATTTATAGAAGTATGTGCATTTCAATTAGTGTATATGTCTCCAACGTGTATATGTCTCTTTATTTAAATTGAGAAGGGGGATTTTATACTTTAGGAGGTCCACGATTTTTACGATGTTTATTTTTATTGTTATGAAAATGTAGCCATTGTTATGAATTACCCATTAACATGTGATAAGGGATTTTAATCAATGTGATCAATTATCAAAATGAGAATGCTATTCAAGATGAGGGAACTTTTAAAAACAAAGGTTTATATATATAGAAATTAAATATAGTTATATAAAATTAATATGAAAATAAATTTATTCATAATTATAAAAATTTAAATTTAAATAATTTTATTTATGTATATGAGTGAGTATATAATGTGTGTTATTATATATATATATATACCCATCATGTAATTTATTTTGAGTTGGTAAAAAATATCCACAAATGGCACTAAACAGAGTTGATTTACATTCATATTTTATAATAGTTTATAAAACTCAATTTCATGTTAATTTAATGGCAATTATCTTTGAACTTTAAATGTAAAGAATGAATATGTATAATTGTATGCTATACACACGCAATATATAAATTTATCTTAATTTGGGATTTTTTAAGTACCAAGAGATTTACATTTTAATGGAGTTGCCTTTAGTGCGACTTTTTGGAAGCTTTTATGGTAGGTTTTCCAGTCAAATTTCTCTAAAATCCAGCAAGAATTTATTGAATCACAAGTTTGATGGGTCTTAACTTGGGATTTTTTAAGTACCAAGAGATTTACATTTTAATGAAGTTGTCTTTAGTGCGACTTTTTGGAAGCTTTTACGGTAGGTTTTTCCGGTCAAATTTCTCTAAAATCTAGCAAGAATTTATTGAAATCACAAGTTTGATGGGTAATCCTGTGCAATCGAAGTGCCCTAGGGGTTTTCCAGGGTGTTGAATCCATACATACAGTCAAAAAACTAATTTAAATGACACAAATCAAGATTTCACCTCAAGTTTTTCCACTGGATTCCGACACAAGAAAGTCTAAAAGGTCGCACTAAAAACAACTCCCATCTTAATTATTTTTTGGACCATTCATGGTGTTTAATAAATTTGGAGTTAAGACGGATTTACACTAATAATATTTCAAACACGGATTTTAATAGAGCACATATTACATTTTTAACAAAAAAAAAATTAACAAGAAGAGTAACCATGATGAGTATAAAAGGACTTAGTGAGAAATTAATGAAAGTTTAATTAATCACTTTAGATTTGATTTCTATGTCATTGTTTGATATAAATTTACATATAAGTGAAGTTATGATTTGATTTACAATACAAAATACTAAGTGAATAGCATTTGCAGTTATTAATCATGGCTAAGCACACTATATTTTTTGGTATACAGTCAAACCAATTTGACTTTAATTACTTTACTTCTATATAAATATTTTAAATTTTACTAATGTTTAGGGATAAGTAACAAAAATGTTATTTATGTATTTTGCTTAATTATTCATATTCAAACAGGAAAGGGAAAAAAGAAAAACAACATGTAATCTTTAAGTTTGGCCTCTAAGGGGAGTTATTATACCATGAAAATATTTTTCATTCCATGAGTAAAACTTTTGTTAAACATTTAGACATAAATCGAGTTCATTTAATATGTTTTTTCAAATGTAATAAATATATAAGTGGGTAATTGTTCCATAATATTTTACAAGATGATATGGAAATAGGGTGGAATTCACTTAAGCATGGCATGATAATGGCACTCTTAGATGAAGAATATGAAAAAAAAATAGGTGGTATCACATTGAGAAGATTTCTTTTTGTAAGCTAGTAAAACAAAAATTATTAATAGAAAGATTTTACATTGATATCATGATTGTCCAAAAAGACTAATCTAGGAGTATAAGTCTCTAACCAGATATTCTTAAAAGAGCATCCAGGCTTCCAAAAAGAAGGATCAAAATTGATCAACATTTACTACTGTTCTTATAGAGCTAATACAAAGATAAGCAATAAATTTATGTGCTCCGAAACCAAAAGAGTTAACAAAACTAGTATCAGAAAACTATGCCAAGAGTGAGCCTTTGTCATCATTTTGTTGTGCCGAGAGCCATCGAGAAGGTCTAAAATAGAAGAGAAAAAAACACTAACATCATTTGTTTGTCAAAAAGATACAACTAAAATGTCATACCCGTTGATACTAGTGAAATCAAAGAAACTATGAACTCCTTAGAATCAAGAACAAAACACAAGTACAAAAGAGGGACCAAAATCTTTGGGTTGGGCCCAAACCCAAGGGTCTCAGCCCTCTGAAACTAACTTAGATGCAACTTAGTATCCAACTTCTCATTATCATAAAGTAAAGGTCTCATACATCACATAAAATTTCAAAATGACAATGTAAAGCTTCAAGCTCAATAGCTACACCTAGCTGAATAAAAACTTCAAATCCTAATGAGATTTTCTTATTTTTTATTTATAAAAAATGGTAGCTGATAGTAGCTCCCTTGAAAATAGGACTGATTCCCTACTTGATCTCGGAAATGGTGGATCTTGTCCCTCTTAAGCTTCACTTGGACTAGGATTTACTCGGTTTCCAATGAATTCAAACTGGTGAGAGAGGATGTTGTGATCCCAATCCAAGTTAGGGAGTTAAGGAGGTGGGAAGATCCCCTAGATTCTCTCATGGTTGACTCCATAAAGCCCCTACATAGTAATCACCTAAAAATGTTTATTTTTCCTACAATTAAACCACATTAGGCCACATACAATGACAAACCCCTTTTACTCCTCTTACTAAGCATAAAATAACAAAAAATGTGTATTAATGTGAGATAACGATAGTTTTAAGGCTAGAGCATGGCATGATGATCTTCAAAATATACCTATTGATGGGACCCATCAGCAGGATCATGAGGGCTATTCACAAATTTGTCGGCCATAATTAGGGTTTTCTGACTTTACGCCCAACTGATCTAAATCTACTATAAATCTCCACAAAAAACCCAAAGCAACCTTCTCTTATACCAATATGATTCATAAACTTCCATGGATATTCCACCAGACAATTCGTCACAGCATATCTGATAAAATTATATTTAAAATCTGAAATTTTACACTATTAAAGATTTATTAAATTTCTGGATCTATATATTTATTGTTAATAGTTGATGAAAGGTGGTTTTCCCCTTTATGAAAGGAGATTTTGGGCTAAGGAAAAATCCCCTTTCATTTACAAATTTTGATCCTTAGCCCTGTGGGTTATGAGCCCACTCTTTATCGGAAGCATTAAACATTGTACTCAGCCTCAAAACCCGGGACCATACAACATATCGGAATACATGGATGCACAGGAAATACATGGAAAACCCAACCCGAAACACTTAAGGCCAAACTTCAAAATTATACACTCACGTTCAGAACTCCATCGGATCCGTCCAGGTCCAAAGCTTATCCACTGCTACGATCATTCGTTATCTCTGATCTCCGATTGGCGCTATATTGGCCTATCGGCGATATCGCTTATCGGCCATCGGCACATCGCATTCCCCAAAATCCGATCACCGATCAAATCAAGACCATCGATCCTGGCTTCGATCCGACTGTCCTCGTTCAATCGCAAAACTGCTATCACATCATCTCTTCAGCCGGTTCTGATAGCGTTCCAATGGGTTTTCTCCGATGCGATATATCAGTGATCGCTCATCGTCATTTCTTGAAGCCTGAGGCCCATCCCTTTGTATACCATATTTGTCGATGCGATATTGATGTGACTCTATCCTCAGTGATATGATCATGTCCGTTGATCATATCAATCCAACGGATCCTGTGTATTGACCCATCCATTCCTCTTTGGCTTGGTCTCGTTTGCCTTTGATGGATCTCTACGTTAAAACACAGATCTGCCACATTCATTTAAGCACGCGACACAATAGTTAATTCTATATCTTTAGATCGTCATCGATCCTACAGTGATCGATGGTCGATCAACAATATCACAACACAGGATTTAACTCATTTATGAAATACACACGCAGGCGTACAATATCAACACTAAAACACACTTTTATATTATACATCCACAGGCCTCTATTATAGCCTAAGGCATTTCAGCCTTAGGAATAGTTCTACTTCGATTACATTTTGATCACTCTGTTCTCACAAATTTCTATCTGTCACTCTGTATTCCTCTCCCTGTCTGTCTCATGAAATATATATAGAACAAGCAGGTTCATCGTTACAAAAATATTGGATCAAATCACTGAAAGGATCTGATCAATCCTCTCCTTGATTTCCTCTTACAAATCACTCAAAAATGCATACATGGCAGATAATTACAAATGACAAGTCTTCTACAGACTATTAATTCCATCAAATTAGCTATATTTTAAAGAAATTTTCCCCAGTTTACTCCGATGGTCCACTTCTCCTCCTTCTCCTCTTTAAAATTTTCATTTTGATTAAGGGGGGTCAGATGCTCCCACATCAATAGTGCATGCATGCGAATTAAAATTATGAAAAAGATTGGGAATGGAAAAATAAAAACTCTCACATACATTTGACACAAGATATGCTCAAGGAAACCCTTTCGAGAGAAAATGCCAGTTGGAAGGTAACAACACTTCACTTTCTTTCTTTGTATGGAAATATGGCTACAGGTTCAGGGAAGTATGGCATGTGGCCTGTGGGCTGCTACAATGCACAAATCCTCTCTATGTACTCTACCTCCTATAACTCTTGTTTTTACAATGCACAAATCCTCTCTATGTACTCCACCTCCTATAACTCTTTTTTTTTTTTTTTTTTTTTTTTTTTTTTTTTTTTTTTTTTTTTTTTTTTTTTTTTTTTTTAAGTTATGGAACAAATGCACTCGAAAGAATGAAACCCCTTTTCCTCTCTATGGCCCAATTATAACACATCCAAATAACCTACTAGTGGTTAGGATTGGCTAACTAAAATCTTAACTAGAGTTACAATATATACTCTTATAGAGTTTTCTACATCATAATAACATTGATAGCCCCTTTTCCATGAATATTTGGGGCTAACATTGTATCCTCACGAATTATGGTGGTGAAAATAGGAATATCAACTTCTAAGTGGCATGACTTTTGCATACTCACTCTGATTGACACGATTCTTGCGCCACTGGAAAGGTATCTGTGTGTAGAATAGAAAAAAAGATTACATATTAAATTAATATTTTTTTGCTACAACACCCTCCAAAATTTCACAACATTTGAATTTTGAAGCCTACTTTATTGTCATATCGACTGTCACCTTGGTTGTCAAGTGTCGTTTCGTGTCGCTTCATGTGTTTTGAGTGTTCTTAAGTGTCATCACATTGATTTAAATATCCACATATGAATTTCATGCACCCAACACCTTTCTTGTCATAAAATGACACTTTTGGGTCACAATCACACACACTTCACTATTTGTACTTAGGGAATGTGCATAAAGTGGTGTTTTGATGTATATTCATTGTTGGTTGCATTTGTCTAAGATTTATTGATGATTTAGGATGTGTTTCACTTAGTTTTATGTCCAAAACTCATCTTTCCCATTCCATGACCAATCATCCACACTTAGAAAAGTTTCAGTTGAAAAGAGAGCCTATTAATGCCAAGAGCACATGAGCGCACTCTAAAGCCTTGATGGGAGATCCTTCATTTTTCAGAAGCATACCCTATGCCCTCCCTTAGAGTTGGGTGCACTCTCAAATCACGAATCCCCTTCCTTGTCCCAAACTACACCCTCTAAGAATGACTAGGTCTTTCTAGAGTGAACTCCTTCTAATCGAAGAAGTGCACCCTCCTTGAGTGCACTAGTACATCTTGAAGACCCAAAGATTATCCCTTCAACCTTCCCCTCTGTGCCATGCACCCTCCTTAACTGATTGAGCACACTGTCGCATCCTGAAGGCACAAATCCCAAGCCTTCAATCTTCAGAATTGTGCCCTGCGCCCTCCTTGTGCCCTCTTGAGCACATGAGCTCACCTCAAAGGCATGAAGCTTTAGCCTTTAGCCTACATGAATGTGCCCATGTGCCCTCCCTCTCTCCCTTGAATGCATAACGCACTTGGGAAGCCCGAATATTTTCCCTTCCTCCTTCAAACTTGTGGCATGTGCCCTGCCCTAACTACCTTGCTTTTTAGGGTACATGAGCACATCCTGAAGCCTCAAAGCTTCTCCTTCTCAGCCCTTTAGGCTTTCGAAGTGCGCCCTTATGTTGTGTAGCTCCATTGACTTTTTTAGGCATGCCCAAAAGGCATGAAGAGTAAAATCTGCATAAAACATGGTAGAGTAGGATATTTTTAGGCTAGTGGTTGGTCATCATGAGTGGTTATAGAAACAGGTATTACAGGGAGCTCATGGAAAGCACACACAAAGAACATCGGATATAGAGGATTAAAAAAGGAAGCACAAGAAGAACCAAGAATAGACCTGAAACTTGATGATCAAGGTACCATGAATACTCCAAGATTGAAGACCCTTCGGAGGGTGGAAGCATCGTCAGCATAATATTATAAAGAAAAAACATAGCAACAGATATGTCATCGCTAAAGCAAGCCCATATAATTAGTCACTATCAGTCCCAGTCATGTCAGATAGTGATGTGTCAAGCTTCATCATATGATGACATGGAATACAAAATATATTTTTATAATTATTGTAAATACAAGCAAGTAGAAGTCCAAGAGTCATGTAAATTCAAGAGTCAACAAAGTCCAAAGGGCATTTAATACCACAACTCATATGTAATTCCAAAAGTCATTTGGAACTTCAAAGGTTGTAGAGGTCCAAAGGCCACTAGAAGTTAAAAGGTCAAGAGCCATGAGGATATGAAAGGTCACTCCTTAGGTTATAAATAGATCATAATTTCTCATATAAAGGACTTTTATTCTTGGCTTCTCCCACAAAGCATAAGAGAGATAAGTTAGTACTTTTGAGGAGGAAGTAGTGGTCCCAATGCTCCACTATTGGAGCAAGCGATGTTTATTGTATTCCTGCATCTTGGCACTTTTCCTTAATATTTGAAGCCTTGATGTCTAGCACACTTTCACACATGGATTATGGATGTTTCTAATACTATTCTATAAATGTTCACGGTTCATGTTTTCTTTCACCAGTACTAAGGTTTTGCACTATTTCAGTTATTTTAGTGGTGTATTCTATTGAGAATGTGTTGTAATGGTTATAACATTTGTCTTGTTCGTGTGGACTATTTTTTTGGATGTTAGATGAGGCATCCCTGTTTTTCTGTGTCTTTATTAGGGTGGTACTATTACCTCTCTCCTAGAGGCTCACTTTCTTTCCCCTCTGTGGTAGAAGAACCTTGATGCACTAGCAACTAAAAATTTTCCAGACACACTTGTTTTCTTTGCAAAGGTGCATATGTGACTCTCTCTCTTACTAAGAACTAAATCCAATGAGGTATAGTTGGGACCACATGCCAGGGAGACCCCTTGAATTTTTATAGGTCCAGCACTATCAACATTGTTGCAGCTAGAATGAGGGAATCTAGATTTTTATAGTTGATAACTCCACCCACCTACATCATACTTCCTCTGGACACGGCAATAACATTCCCAGCACTTCTCCGAATCATATTCTTGAAGCAAGCAGATCTTCTCAACCCGCCCCTTAACAAAGTTGCGAGATTTCTTACAAGTATATCTGGGCAATTTGACCCATAACTCGTAAGTTCACAAAGGTTATCGAATTAATTCTTGGAGCACATAATATTCCTTATTTTCCGAAGAATAAAGCAACCACTCCTACTGGGATAGTGGTTTATATAGTAGAATATTTTATTTTCGCTACTCTCAAAGAGTTGGTGGAATCTACAAAAAATATAGAAAAATGAGAGCAACCTCCATCTTTTAACATGGGTGATGGGGACAACATTGTGCTTTTAGACGATACTTTCCACATGTTAGGAGGACACAAATAAGAGGAAGAAGATCCCTCAGATTCTAAAAAAGAGGAGCAACAACAAATAAAGACATGGCATACCAATGTCTGGATTGGATGACTTAGGGTCCACTTGCCCTTTGGGTATTTTACATAAGATGCCAAGACACCCAGAAAATATATTAACAAAATATGGTTCTGACAAGGCGATCAAAGAAAGAGACCATTTGGATCATTTCTACCTACACTTGCATATGCTAGGGGTACCTTACAACAATGTTGCATGTAGAGTCTTTCCTTGTACCTCATATGGTAGATTGATTGCTTGGTATCATAGTCTTCTTGCAAATTCAATTCAGACTTGAAGGGGGTTTAAGAATTTGTTTCTGGAAGAGTTCATCGATGACAAAACAACAACCATGTTATTAAAAGAGTTGGGGAATGTGAAGATGGGGGGAAATAAAAGGTGAAAGACTTTAATCATGGATTCAATTAAACATTGAACCAATTTCCTCCAGAGACAGCACCTCATGCCTCTATTATAATTGCTTACTATACTTTTGCCTTGCCAACAAGCATATCATAGTTTGTGAAGACGGCAATGAAATAAACTTTGGCACAAAATTTTGATGAATCCATTGTTGTTGAGAATAAATTGCATTCAATCGGGGTCATGTTGATGATGAGTCATCCAAAGACTCCAAGGATATAGGCAAAAGGGGCCTCTTCAAGTAAGGCCAAAGATAAAGAAGCTATTGATCTGGAAATCTTGACCCTAACGGTCAAGACTACATCCAACGAGTTGGCAGAACTGAAACAGAGCACAAGTTGGACCACTTTCAGCAGTAAGATCTTGAAGTCTAACTTCTTGAGGAAGTTCAATAACAACAACAATAAAAATAGTAAGCGGACTAAGTCTGCACCGAGCTCAAATGTCGTGTTGAACGTCGAGAGTATGGGCATGGACCAATATTGTTATTTTCACCAAGAATATTATTCAAAAAATACATGCCCACAGTGGAATCACATCATGAATACTTTAGCTTCACATATGATTGACTCAGTGCTTGAAGATGAGAATATTGAACAAACAAAAGAAAATGAAGAATCTAAGGCGGCTGAAGGGACTGCAAGTTTCGAACACACAATTAATAGTTTCATTTGTGTGTTCAATGCTGAGAAGAAAAACACTAAATAACCACCACCAAATGAGGCCCCAACTCAAAATCAAAACAACCAATATAAATTGAGACGTCAAGGGCCCGTTCCTAAACAAGACATGATGAGGCAAATGATGAAAGAACATCAATTAAGAAAACTCACTTTTTTCCATTAGCCAAGCTTCGAGCAAGTCTGGAGATACTACCACAACAAACAAGACTTCCACCAACACTAAAAGCAAGACCATCACACCAAAAGTGCTAGGTAAAGTCACTCCTCCAGACACTTTAGCAATCCCCGCTACTCTTGACTACAACATAGTCGGGATATGAAGAAAGAACATTCAAATATTTTAATCTTTGACCTCACAAGAATAGCAGGCCAGTCGGAACCGCTTGTCCAAGCCCTTGATTAGGCCTCATCTGGTAATAATGCTTCTTCCCAAAGGATATCTGGTAAGTCTTCTATTCCCATAGATTATTTTTTTAATGCTACAACATTAAAGGATAATACTCTTTCCCTCCATTTCTATTGACTTAAAATTTTCAATTACAATGTTCACAATTGTTTAGTTGATTCTGGTGCATCTGTAAATGTAATTCCATTATCTGTTGCAAAGAAAATAAATGCCAAATGGGAAAAAATGAAGGCACAAATTATTTAGTTGGAAATATCTTTGGTCCAGGCTATTGGTGAACTTAGAAATGTTCTTATCAGATTATCTAAAGACAATCGTATTCACCAATGTATAATACCATAACTTGGGACATACCGAAAGCATATGGTTTACTCCTTAGTCAAGATTAGTAAAAAAAATTACAAGTTTATTTTCAAACCAACTGGCCACATGTGGCTTCCATATAGGGGAAAGAACAATTAGATCCGAGTGAAAATAGAACCTTACATGAAATACACAGTTACATCCTTGGAAGGTAAAAATGAGTCGATCGCTTTCGTTGATCTAATTTTTGGTAATTTCTTTTTGGAACTAACCTTGGGTGCTATCTCACACAACCATCACTGATTCCACCAAATACACAGCTGGAGCACCTTCCTTTCTCACTAAATGGTGCAAATTATTTATGTAATAGAGATGTACATAGTATTACTAGTCATAATGGTAGTAATTGTACATGAAATAGCTTCGTATCTTGTAAATTTTGGACTCTTCACTTTGATGGTTCTAATACGCAGGATGGTTCCAGAGTAGGTTGTGTCCTTACAGACCCGCAAAACAAGAGACATGTACTTTCATGCCATCTGGAGTTTGAGTTCACTAATAACACTGCAGAATATGAAGCACTCATACTTGGATTGAAGAAAGTTATAGACCTGAATGTAGAGTTTCTAAAGGTAATTGATGACTCATAGGTAGTCACTCGTTAGGTACGAGATAATATACATTGTGTTTCACCTCATCTCAAAAACTATGAACAGGAGGGATGGTGTTTGAAAAATCATTTTAAATATTTCAATATTGTTTCTATCACAAGAGTTAGAAACGTAACAGCATATACATTATCAAATGCTACTACTAGGTGTCGCCATTGAAAAATGGTTTTTCTATTGAAATTTTATATAAACCATCTTATCCTGACAATGTTACTAATTTACGTGTTTTCAATGATGATCGAAAGATACTACACTTTATGGAAAAATTTGATGTATTTAAATACGTCGCCATAAAGGAGGATGAACACGAGCAGGATCTACAAGAAGCATCTCAAGCACCAAAAGGAAACACCATGCCAAAAGGCATAGTGTCCTTAGAGATATTATATGAGTTTAGAATTGGTTTAGAGGGCCAACAAACAAAAAGACTTAGAGTTCAAAGCTTGCATATGAACAAGTATATTTGGGAACCCCACAAGATCCAAAGTATGTCAATCTTGGTACCTTCTTTTCTCCACAAGAGCGACAAGAATTTATTCGTTTATTTAAGCGGTATTAAGATGTGTTTTCTTGGACATATGATGATTTAAAGACTTATGATACTCGCATCATACAACACATGATTCCTATAAAATAAGGGGTGAAATCGTTCCAGCACAGGCTATGAAAATTCCATCCAACACTCAACCCCATTATTTAGAAAAGATTGAGAAAGTTGTTGGATGCTCGGATCATCTTTAAAATCAAACATTCCACGTGGGTATAACTTGGTCCTAGTAAGAAATAATTCTAGTTAAATACGCATGTGTGTTGATTTCTAAAATATTAACCAGGCTTCTGATTAAGAAAACTATTCAGTGCCATCCATGGAGTAGATACTCCATATAGTATCTGGGTCTGAAATGTTTTCACTACTAGATGGATTTTCAGGCTATAATCAAGTGCTTGTAGCGGAACTGGATAGGTTGAAGACTATGTTCTGGACTAATGGGGAACATTCACGTTCAAAAGAATGTCATTTGGACTAATCAATGCAGGTGCAAATTTTTAAAGAGTGATGGACATTTCCTTTCGTGGCCTTATAGGTTAGAGAATTATTGTCTACTTAGATGATGTCACTATATTTTCTAAGAAAAGGTCGGATCATGTACATCATCTAAAGAAATTATTTGAGCGGTGTCGGAAGTATGAAATTTATTTGAATCCCAAGAAGAGAATCTTTGGTGTGCTTGAAGGGATCCTGCTATGGCACATCATAACAAAGAGCAGTATTAACTTAGATTGACCCCGATAGGGTCAAGGCTATCACATAGACCTCGTTCCCGATGAATAAGAAATCCATGTAGTATTTATTAGGGAAAGCAATTTTCCTCATAATATTCATCTTTGATTACGCACAAATATTCAAACCCATATAGGAGATGGTTAAGAAAGATGTAGTGTATAAGTGGGACAAATGGGATAAAGACACTTTTGCTTGGATTAAACAGGATATTTTCGATGCACCTGAACTCTTCAGTCCAGATTATGGTAAGGATTTCCTACTCTATACATTCTCTTTGGATTTATCAATTTATGTTGTACTAACTTAGAAGGACAATGAAGGAAATGGGAAACCTATCTCTTTTATGAGTGATAATTTATAGGGACTAGAGTTAAATTACACTACCATTAATAAACAAGAATAAGCAGTCTATAAGGCAGAAAATTATTCTAGGCCCTACTTATTGAAATTTCACACATTGTGTTCGTACCTCACCCAGCAGTAAGAATGTTTCTTTGCAACAAGAGCTGGGAGAGAAAGGGGTAATTGGGTGACCTATATTCAATAATATGATCTGGAGTTCAAAATAGTTCATACTATAAAGGGTCATGGCCTATGCAAACTAGTTGTTGAAGCAAAGGATTCTCTCAAACAAGATATCTCAAGATGGGAGCAATAAATTGAGATGTATAATATTGATTCCATTCCTCATTCCACATCCGCAGCACCTTCTTATGTAGAGTTACGATAGTTTTTTAAAACTGGCACCTTTTCCTTGCACTTATCAAGTAAACAGAAAAGGGAAAATCTGCTTAAACACTATATCATATCAAGTGGTCCATGGAATGTTATTCCGGAAGCACCATAATGGAGTTTGGTTAAGGTGACTTGAGCTGCAAGATATGGAGAAGGTTATGAAGGATCTACATGATGGGTCGGTTGGTGGTCACTACGCGGGTGATACCACAACACACAAAGTTATGGGGGATGGTTATTATTGGCCCACTCTTTTTAAGGATGCTCATGCCTATGTCCACAAGTGCCAAGCTTGTCAAAAATGCATCGGTCGTGATCAAAGGTTGGTCGCTCCACTTATCCCAATAGTATTCAAAGAACCATTGCAACAATGGGGCCTTGATGTTATAGGATATATTATTCCACACTCTTCAACGCAACATTGATATATCCTCACAACTACAGATTATTTCACCCTGTGGTTGGAAGCAGCTTTACTCAAACAAGTAAATGATCGAGAAGTCATTCACTTTATACAACATAACATCATCACTAGATTTGGCACTCCTATGTCACTTGTGTTTGATAATGAAACATCTCATCATTAAAAATTTATGAGTTTGCATTGGAAAGTGGGATTGTTCTCAAGCATGCAATTAATTACTATCCCCGGGGAAATGGTTTGGTTGAATCCACAAATAATAATCTTATTTGCATCATTAAGAAGACCATTTTCTCTAAAAATAAGATTTGGCATATTGCTTTGACTAATGCCCTTTGGGTTGACTGTGTTACCCCTAAGCCTTCTCTGAGAACCTCGCCATACTTTCTGGTGTATGGTAAATAAGTTATCTTACCACTGAACTTGTACCTCCCAACCTTGCAACTCTCTCAGGAGTCACAAGGTAAACCTTGCCTACTGGTTCAAAACATGATAAACACTTCACTATAACTCGAGGAAGAGTGGCTCAAAGCCAAAGACCAATTTTCTATGCATCAAAACCATATAAATTTTTGGTTTGATAGAAAATTCGCAGGGGCAAAGATTTTTAATGTGGGCGACCTAGTTCTAAGATGGTCTAAACCCCATGAATATAATGGTAAACATCCAAAGTTCCAACCATTGTGGATTGGACCATTCATAGTTGAAGAAAAAATCGGCCATAATGCTTTCAAGCTCAAATATTTGGATGAGAGGCTTGACCCCCTACCCATAAATGGCCAAGATCTAAAGCATTATTTTTAGTGCCAACTACAAGCTGCAGTTCCTGTACATAATTTTTTGTCTTTTCTTTTTTTTTTTGTCAGCTATGAGTTTCATGTCTTTTATGTTTTATTGTGTTGGTCACTATACATAAATAAGACTTGTGTATGAAAGTGCATGGCCCAGTTAGGACTTTTTAGTGCAATAAAAGAGGAATGTGACAACTTCAACACTTGTCTATCTGTTTATTCTCCTTCCTTGATTAGGGAAAATTACTTAGGTTGAGGTAAGTCTAGATAGAAAATACGATTCGTCCAATAGGAGAACCTTGAGGGAACCTATTAGATCTATGTGTATGCTAGCACCTGAACTACTCAACTTGACCTATGTATTCTTGTGTGTTAACACATGTCCAATCTAATAGAGAAGGGATAAGGGGAAAATTTAAAGAGAGCAAACCTAAATCAAAGGTCTTAAAATACTTCTCTGGAGGGGGAATCTCTTGTTCCCTTATTCTCTCAATAAGTCGGGATCCATCTTCCGCTCGTTGAATATAATAAGTGCTAATGCACAAGTCTACTAAATAAATAAATAAATCTTGAAAGAAGAGAAACACTTAATGCACAGGGAGGTGAAGCAAGCGACTTCACTGGGGTACTGTCTAGGCTCGTTGGGAGTGAAGTAATACTTTTTCCCCTGAAATGACTCCGGGGAGGTACTACCCAGGCCTGCTAGCAGCAGAGAAACACTAGAGATGAAAACTCTATACTTTGAATATTATAAACTCATCGCGCATATTACCCTTTCCTGAATTGGACCAATTGTGATAACGGTGTATCTTTATGTGAGTTCAACCAAGTAGAGAAAAGAGAGGATGATGTGTATGAAACCAGGTTGAAAGGAGAACTTGGGGCAATCAATACTCTTTGAAGGTTTGATCATTAACCAAAATCTAATTCCCAGAAATAGAAGTTGAATTTCACCCAGTTTATCGCCAAGTGTTGTCATTGCTACATTACCCTCCATAATTTCACTACATTTGAATTTTGGAGCCTACTTCATTTTCATATCGAGTGTCACCTTGGTCATCAAGTGTCGCTTTCTATTGATTCATGTGTTTTGAGTGTTCTTAAGTGTTGTCGCATTGATTTGAATATCCACATATGAATTTCATGGCCACGATACCTTTCTTATAGTAAAATGACACTTTTGGGACACAATCGCGCACACTTCATTGCTGTACTTGGGGAATGTGCATAAAGTGGCATTTTCATGTATATTCATTTTCTATTTCGTTTGCCTAAGTTTTCTCGATGAGTTAGTATGTGTCGCACTTGGTTTTATGTACATAACTCATCTTGCCCATTCCTTAACCAATCATCCACACTTAGACAAGTTTCGATTGAAAAGTGAGCCCATTAAGGCCAAGAGCGCATGATCACACTTTGAAGCCTTGATGGGAGACCCTCCATTGTTTAGAAGTATGCCCTGCGTCCTCCTCTAGAGTTGGACGCACTCTCAAAGCACAAATCCCCTTCCTTGTCTCGAAATGCGCCCTCTAACAATGACTAAGTCTTCCTAGAGCGCACTCATTTGACTCGAATAAGTGCACCCTCCTTGAGCACACTAACGCATCCTGAATACCTAAAGCTCAGCCCTTCAACCTTTCCGTACGCACCATGTGCCCTCCTAAACTAATTGAGTGCACTGTCACATCCTGAAGGCACGAAGCCCAAGTCGTCAGCCTTCAGGAGTGCACCTTGCACCCTCCTTGAGCCCTCCTGAGTGCATGAGTGCACCTCGAAGGAACAAAGCTTCAACCTTCAACCTTCAAGTGTGCACCACATGCCCTCCCTCTTTCACTTGAGTGCATAGCACACTTGAGAAGCTCGAAGCTTTTCCCTTCATCCTTCAGACTTGTGACATGCACCCTGCCCTGACTGCCTTGCTTTATAGGATGCATGAGCACATCTGAAAGCCTCGAAGCTCATCGTTCTCTACCCTTCATTCTCTCAAAGTGTGCCCTTGCACCTTGTAGCTCTGTTGACTGTTTTAGGCACACTAAAGGAATGAAGAGTAAAATTTGCATAAAGCATTGTAGAGTAGGGGATTTGAGTGATTGAAAAAATGGGTATTATAGGGACCTCATGGAAAGCACACACAAAGAAGATCAAACAAAGAGGATAAACAGAGGAAGCATAAGAAGAACTAAGAACAAACCTGTAACTTGATGATAAAAGCACCATGAAGAATCCAATATTGAAGACCCTTCAGAGGGTGGAAGAACCGTGAGCAAATGATGGGAAAGAAAAAACACAATGGCAACCATGTTACCATTAAAGCAAGTCCATATCATCAGCCATTGTCATTCCTAGACATCCTAGATTATGACGTGTCAAGCTTCAACATATGATTACATGGAAGACAAAATGAATTACTATAATTATTGTAAAAGACAAGCAAGTAGAATTTGAAGAGTCATATGTAAATTCAAGAGTCACAGAAGTCCAAGGGACATGTAATACCAAAAGTCATATGTAATTCCAAAAGTCATTTGGAACTTCAAAGGTTGTAGAAGTCCAAAGGTCACTAGAATTTAGAAAGTCAAGAGTCATGAGGATATAAAAGGTCACTCCTCAAGTTATAAATAGATCCTCATTTCTTATGTAAAGGACTTTTAGCCTTGGCTTCTCCCATAAGGCATAAGAGAGAAATTTAGTACTTTTGGGAGCAAGTAGTGGCCCCAATGCTCTACTATTGGAGCAAGTGATGTTTGTTGTATTCATATATCTTGGGACTTTTACTTAATATATGAAGGCTTTATGGCCAGCGTGTTTTCACACATGGATTATGGTTGTCTGTAAGACGATTCTGTAAATATTCATGGTTCATGTGTGCTTTCACCAGTACTAAGGTATTTGAAATATTTTGGTTAGTTTAGTGCTTATTCTATTGAGAATGTGTTGTAATGGTTATAACGGTCATCGTGTTCATGTGGACTATTATGTTGGATGTTAGACGAAATATCCTTGTTTGTGTGTGTCTTTATTAGGCTGGTACTATTACCTCTCTCCTAGAGGCTCACTTTGTTTCCCCTTTGTGGTAGAATAACCTTGATGCAACAACAATTGAACATCACCAGGAAACACTTGCTTTCTTTTCAAAAACACATATGTGACTCTCTCTCTTTCTAACATCTAAAGGCAAGGCAAATCTTTAAGTAAACGATAGGTGGGTTGTATTTTGGATGGGTCTCCCATCCCAAATGGTGTGAGGTCTAGTTGGGACAACATATCGGGGAGACCCCTTGAATGTTGGTTTGTCCAGAACTATCAATAAGCAACAAATTTTTACCCCCAAAAAACATCATTTGATGCCTCAAAATGCTCCTGGAAGGTTTCACAACCTATTTTGCTAAACTAGGTTGCACCGATAAAAACAAACCATTGAGATGATTTCTCCATTTTTTCTAGTCTGAAAGCATTAAAATGGATGACAAACAACATAATGATCCAATCCGGATCAACACAGCCTTTTTCCTACACTCCCCTTCTCTGCACACCAAAATAAATTAGTCTACATAGCCTTGCCACATTATTCACTTCACTAAAATCATCAAATTCCTTGTAGTAACTTTGATTTTGGAAAAAAAGGTTGCTCCCAGACTTTAACGAAACATTTGCGGCGTTTAAGTCTAGTGAAGAAATTAAGAAGTTATAGTGGTTCAACAAAAATTTACAATAATTTATAAATGATAAAGAATAAGAATATGTGTTCGATGAATAAAGGAACTTGTATCCGAGTTTTATATAGACAAAGAGATAGTGTGTAATAAGATTTAAGAAACCAAAGCGCCCAAAACATATGTCAGGTGTAATTTTTTGAATTCTTTAAATTAAAAAGCAGAGAAAATTTTGCATGGAGCATTCCTGTCGAGCGATAGAGGTGAAAGAGATCGATCTCCCTAATCAAATTGTTGGCCCATTTCCTTAGAAAGTAAAGGAAATCCCCTTTTTTGCAAGAAAATAGCAACAAAGTTGCTCCTCCTCATATTGCTTTTCTTTAGGTATTGCATCTACATTAAGACAAATGACTTTTAGTCATTAATGATTACAAAGGAAGAATAAGGTCATTGTGATAGTATCCACAACCAAGACAAGATTTGAATATTGTTGTTATCATTGTTGGCCCATGTAAAATGAACGATTAGATTTAATCGCTCATTTGAGAGAGAAGGTGGATTCGACCTTAAAAGCAGAAATTGTTAGCAAAATCATGTGTACTTCTTCTTGAGTTGTTGATTGCCCCACCTTATTTGTTAACGCTACAATGAAGGGGCGCACAATGATATCCAAATTTTGCACCATAAATGGAAATTTCTTGCTATTGCGAACAACAGGGTCCTTGAGAAAACACATTAGTATGGAAGTAGTTGTGTGGAAAAGGAGTATGTGTAGGAGAACCTTTATTCTACACACACCCTTGCCTTAATACACCTATTGTTCCACACAATTACCAAGCCATTTGAGACATAGTTTGGCCCACACCATTATTACTTGTGCGTTGTAATCTCATTTGATATCGGGTTGCAAATATTTCAAGCAAAACCATTTTGTTCAGGGCTCGATATTTTTTCAGTGTTCGCCCCTCCCTCTCCACCCCGCTTGGGCCCCCCATGCTTACATAAGGGACTTGACACCCCATCGGTTCTGACATCCTTGGGCATAGCAATAGCAGTGTTAGGAGTAAAAATGTCAGTGTCAATGTCAGATCATGCACTGACAAAATGGCCACTTACAATATTAGTTTTTTTTTTCATTTTAAAATGATTTTTCATGCATTGGCAAATAGGAAAATAAAAATGCACTCCAAAACTATTATGTCCCATCAAAATGCTCTAAGCTATCAGAAAATAAAAAATACATTTTTCAAAAATTATAAAACTTATTTTAATAATTTAAAGAAAATTGAAAATAAAAACAAATCCCAAAAACGTTAGTTATGCACATGAAACTTTGACTAAAATAACAAATCTCAGCAAACTAATCCACAGTCAATAGACTATTAACGGTGAGGTGATTTCTATAGTCCTCAGTAAAAACGAGAACTAATAATGGCTTTTTCGTGAGTGGATAATGCCAATTAAGTGGAAAAAAAAAAAAAAAAAAAAAAAAAAAAAAAAAAAAAAAAAGAAAAAAAAAAGAAGAAAGAATTTCTCGGAAATTTCAATAGTACTCTCATGGGATCTGAGCAACGTCTCAACAATGAGTAGAGTAATGTTGTTTTTATCCCTTGATGTCTTTTATTCGGGATACCCAGTATCTCGGTACAATTTGGAATTTCAAAATTACATTGACTTAAATGGAAAATATTTGATAGTTCTTAACTTTTTTAACTATAATTAAAAACAATTAATAATGTTTTGAAAAGAAAATTATAATTAAAAACAATTAATAAGTTTGAAAAAGAAATTATTGTTATATATAATTTAAGTTGTTTTTAGTAAAAAAATTGGAAGTTTTTTTTTGGTGTTTTTTGCTTATTTAATGGGAATTTATTGAAATCACAAGTTTGATGGGTAACCCATGCACAATTGAAATGGGCTAAAGGATTTTGAGGGTGCTGAATCCATATATAAAGTCAAAAAACCAGTTTAAATAACACAAATCAAAATTTCACCTTAAATTTTTTGCCAAATTCCAGCGAAAAAATTCAAAAAATCACACTAAAAATGACTCTATATAATTTGAATACTTAAATAATTGAAAATTAAAAATATGTATTTAAAAAAACCATAAATTAAAAAATAAAATATAAAAAATATACACAATCACTCTCTAATACAAAATCATGGACAACTAAATCACATACCATTGTGTTATGTGAAGAAAAACCTCACCCTCCAATAAAATCGGAAGCCGAAAATTCGAACCGTAAGGCCTTTGTGGACCAAATTGTCAGAACTCTTTAAGACGACCACAAACATTTGCTGCAACTAAAACATCTGATAACATTGCCGCGAATACAAATCCACGTAGCCCAAACGTCACCTTCCAAAAAAGAATCTTAGGCTGAAAATTCCAACGGCATGGCCCTCGTACTAAATTTCAGTACATCCAACAATGAAGTGAATCCTTAAGTCTTTGTGGGGCCAAATTGTCAGTCGTCTTGAGGGCAAACAATGTTTGATTTTCAGTGGAGTTTGATTTGTGGGGCCAAATTGTCAGTCGTCTTGAGGGCAAACAATGTTTGATTTTCAGTGGAGTTTGATTTGGAATGTATGTCATGTCACAATCTGTGAGTAAAAGAACAAATTACAAAGTAATTAAAAAATCATAACAATGCAAAATTCCTAAATTGCATGTGGGATTTGGTATCAGAGAGAACCAATCAACCTTGAGAGCATGCTTCTGGTTAGGGGAGCCTTTTTCTTGATATTACAGCTTAGGAGGAGGGTATTATGTTTTTATTGAGATTTTTGATCATTATTTTATATATGTATTAAAAGGATGAAAATTAAATTTAAATTAATGAAAATATTTTTTATTAATTTAATTAATTGGGTTTATTTTTGTTGGTCGAGAGAAATGTTGTTATTTTGTTCATTTACATTTAAATTTATTATGAATATTTTTTATAATAATTTTGTTTAAAGTAATTTCTCAAAACAAAATATATATATTCCTCATATTAAAAATATAAAGATATTTGGTGAAAAATAATTAAATATATATAATCTATATTCACATATTAATAATTAGAATTTAATGTGATGAATATATTTTTTGTCTATAATATAGATAGATTAAGCATGAGATTAGAATATAATAACTTTAAGCGAGACAAAAATAGTATTATAGTTTAATGTTAGAGAATTTTGTTTCTATGTAAAAATAAAATGCATCAAAAATCTTCTACTAAAATAATATATATATAATGTAATATTTATTAAAAACTATTCATTTTATATAGTAAACTTTTAAGAGAAATACAATAATAATATGTAAATAATAATAATAATATAGTGATTGGTATATTATGATTATTAATATAAAATATTTTCAATCAATTATTGAAATATTAGTTATATTATTTTAAAAATTTTATTACACAATATATATAAGCTATGGACTTAAATAAAATAATATAACAAACAAATTTGAACATATAACATAAATTCAATGCAAACTATGGCATAATTTACATAAAGAATGAGAAATTGCAAGGCAAGTAACTTTGGCTTGCCAAAATATATGTTATTAGTTTGAAGACTCAGACTTCGATATGAGAGTTTAAATTTAAATTGCAGACTTGTTATTAGCTATTTTCGTCAATTAATGAAGTGTTGTTGAAGTTTTAACTTCTAGTTTTAAGTTTTTGTGCTTGCTTGAGCCATGGAGGGCCCCCATTTCTTGAGCTAGTACATTTTGTTCTTGTTATGCAATATCCTAGTAAATACTTGTTGTTTCATATTTTTTCCCATCATATTTCCATTTGTATATTTATTAATGGCATCCCTGTACATTCAGATTTGAATCAGGTTATAAAACTAGTTTCTTAGACAGTAAGCCTTGAAAGCTAGTTTTGAACTGTTGGTTATAGGTGTCCTTTCCTTTTTGTTTTATGACTGTAATACTCACTTTCTAGAGTTGTCAATGTTTTTTTAATATATTTTTATCAGTTGGTTATTTAGTGTAAGGTAATTAACATAACAATCATATTCTTTTAACTTTGCATAAACGATCATACTTGTTTAATTTTTCATTGGTGGAGTACTTAGTGAAGGTTTAACTGTGTTTAAGGAATATAAATTAGCCATTGGTTGAATATAAATATTAGTTAGATACTAAATACTAGTCACTATTTACCAATTACCAGTTATTGGTTCTTAGTTATTTATTTTAGACTTTAATTAGATACTAGCTATCAAATTATATATTGATTAGACATACTTACATTTGATTAGCATACCTTGATTAGTTTATATATACTTTGGTTTGATTAATTTAGATCTACTTTGGTTTGATTAGCTTAGATATATTTTGGTTTGATGAGCTTGGATATACTTTGGCTTGAATCATAGTTATCGTAGTAACATTTGATAAGCTACATCACTATTGCATTGCATTATTGAATTTGTATTCTTGCTGAAGGCTCATAGATTCCAATCTCATTTCTAGTTCTTTATTACCAAAGATTAGTTGTTGTTTGAAGAATCAATTTTACTGGCCAAATTTACCAAGGTGTCGAGAGTGTCATTCACCAACTTGCTAAGAGAAGAAGGCCCAAACTCTTGAGGACTTTTCCTTTTTCCTTGAATATTTTAAACAACATAGTCCCCTGCTTTTGTTGATTACTTTCCTAGAATAGAATGATGGTTTGTGAACATGTCAACTAAAGGGATGAGTAGAAGACTATGAGTCACCACTCATCTTCACTCTCATAGATGGGGAAGGTTGTAGTGTGTTCTCATCCTCTTAACTAGTATTGGGTCAAAATTGGTTGAGTTGATTTAAATACTACCAGAGTGTCCACTTTAATCCATTAGCATGAAAGACCCTAATGTATGAGTCAATCTCTTTGATAGAAAACCGCTTTGGTCATTTTTATTTCCCAATATTTGTGAAAGTTTGACATTTTGAATATGGTTGCATAGAGAACTTGGATTTCTATGATAAATCCCAGTGTATGCC
Source organism: Pinus taeda (assembly GCA_000404065.3). Lineage (NCBI taxonomy): Eukaryota > Viridiplantae > Streptophyta > Pinopsida > Pinales > Pinaceae > Pinus > Pinus taeda. The sequence continues at coordinate 42,645 of APFE030030137.1, forward strand.
CAATATGAAGTATTCTTAAGTCAAGTCATTGTGATTTCCATTTCAAGCTTGTGTGTTACAAGTTTTCTTTCATGCTTCCTTAACATAGTTGTTGGTTTTAACTTAGAAGTGACAATCAATCTAACTTTGATCTTGCACATTATTCTTGCACCTCACAATTTTACCAACCTGGATTGATAAATTAAATTTAACAAAATTCTAGTACAATTGAATTGACTGACAATAATATCCTTAATTTCATAAGGTTAAATGTGAATGCTATTAATGAAGAAACAAGGGAAAAAACTAATAAACTTTTACAATATTCAAGGAGGAATATGCAATTTGGAAACTCCCAACCTAATGATATTGATGCCCCTACAAGAAGTGGATTAGAGTTCTTTTACCTCTAAGTGCTAATCCTAGTCCCCTGCCAACCTAAAAGAAAGATGATGTTTCTTTAAAAAATTGCTTGATGCTTATATTGAGAATGATCTTTGTTGCATGGTCACTTTTAGAAGTCATGATGACTATGACCCATTCTTAATGTGGAAGCCTTACTATAGATAATAACACTCTTATTTCCATATTGTTAGTTCTTAATGCAGCTAACTTGCATATTTGTTGCTTATCATCCCATCATCCTTCCATTAAACAATGAAATTTTTGTATATGAATCACTTGGATGTTGCTTGATAGCAATTTTAAAGTAATATCTAGATAATATCTACATGTACAAATGTTTTTTTACCAACGTAGATCCATTTTAACCATGGATTTATAAACATCGAGAAGGATTTTCCAGTTTTGCACTTCAAAACAAGTTTCACCTGAAGAGATTAGATCGTTCACCATGCTTGATAGATTTGAGGTTAACATAGATCTATGTTGCTAAATGGAGCTATGTTTTTTAGTTATACATTTATTAATCAAATTTATTAAGTTTTATATATTTATAAATTAATTTGTGAATATGAAATAGTTACAGAATATGAATCACTAATACTTAAATTTACTTTTAATGATATACATATTATGATTTTTTTTCTTAGAAATATTGTTAGTAATTTTATTAATAAAAGCAAATTATAATATAACAATATTGAGTTGAATTGCTTTATATTTTTATTATTTTTTAGTTGATCTAAAATTATTATTATTATTATTATTATTATTATTATGCTTCATTTTATACACATTACAACATCTCCCCATTCTAGGTTGTAGAGTGTTGTGCAATTATTATTATAGTTATATTATTATATGCATCTTACATTTTTTAAAGTTGTGCCCTAATCCATATAAAAGAGAAATGTTTTAAAAATGAACATTATTATCCATTTTGATTATGAAATTGACGAATAGCTCCTACTTGTGAATTATATTTAACATCTAAATTATGAAATGATTGTGTAATGAAGTAGATCAACCATAGAAGTCTAATGGGAGAATGAGAGATTAGGAAAAATGAGTGATGTTAGGGATGAAGATTGCTTAAGAGACTCATGGAAATATTGTGGAGTAAGTTGAGGAAATGGTTTTAACAAGAATCTAACTTGAACATAATTGTTATGTTACCTATTGTTGGATACCTATACCAATAGGTTTCATATTTCATGATTGGCAAATTCAAATGCCAAATATGCTCTGCTTTGCGGATACAAAGATCCCATATTTCCAAGAGAAGATAAGGTGTGTACATAGCTTCATGCTTACTAAATTTTGATGGATGGTCTAACAGTCTAATCTGGATCATGCCATGTTTCAATTTTCTGTTGTAGAATAGAGAAAGAAGTCTGTCCAAAATGTTTAATCTTGGCAGACCAATAATTAGGCAGAGAGACTAAGGTTCCCAACTGCTTAATCTGGGGCCCTGGAAGCAATAAGGGTAGTGCTAAATAGGCAATCAAAAGAAAAAGCCAATGGAAAAGAAAAGGCACATAAGGGTCTGCAAGTCCAAGTGCACCCTCCAAGAAGAAACTAAAAAATGCTAGGCAAGTAGATGGGTAGGTAGATGGGGTTGCAGAAGTGGTATCCCTTTCAAACTGAATCTTGCTGGTCAAAATAAGGAAAACAACACAATGGAGCATGTCTAACTTCATTTTTCCCTGTTTTACACTCATTACTAACATCCCTACACCAGTTGTGTTTATGAAAGAATTCAAGGTTTTATGTTGGTTCTGGTTTCCTTTAAAAGCCACATTTCTTGTTTAAAATTCTTTTCATTTTGATCTACTCCCTAAGCTAAGTGGTTTTCAAATAAACTTAGTGATATCACTCCTCATTCACCTTTTCCCTCCATATTAACCCCTAACTTCTATTATCTAAATTCCCCTATGTCACCCTTTCCCTACTATTATAACACCATGGTGTATAAACCCCAAGCATTCTATAAATATCCCCCCCTTGGCATTATAGCCATATGTTCACTACTAGGGAATCAAATTGACATCTGGTCAGTTTAAGAACCTCAAGCCTAACCTCCTTTCCTCCTTCAGAAATTATTCAACCCTTCATTTGCTAAAAAAAAAAAACCTTGTAAAAAACCCATTTTCACCCTTAACCCGCTCAAATGGCAAAAATACATGAAAAACCCACTTTTCCGACTTATCCAAAGTCTTGGAGCTATGCGCGATTTTATAAAGAAATACATTGAAAAACCATACAAATTCGCCAATATTCCAAAGTCCCGCCCGGGCACGAATTTCATGGAAAATACATATTTTATTGCCCGCCCGACGTTGTATCGTCCGGACAGGTTATTAACCCGTCGACCATCTGATCGAGCGCCTTTCATCCAACGGTTCACATGCATATCAGACCGGCCCCGACTTCCGTAGATTACCTTCCGATATATGTCAGAGGGTGACGTCAGGCCTCGGCCACGCGTCACCCCCACAACGTATCGGAGCCCCCTCTGACAATTCCGCTTCCGTATGGAAGGCGGTGAGATATCATACTGCCTAGGGTTTCCGGTATCCGCCAACCCGCCTTGCCAGCGTCACTGCCAGCATCACTGCTACGTCATCGCCGCGTCAGCGCCCTCGTCCGCCATTGCTCCACTTGTCCGCCACCTCACCATCCCCGTGGACCACTCTTAAGCCGCCACGTCACCTGATGATGTCATGCTGACGTCATCCGACCTTAACCCCACCCGATGACGTCATGCTGACGTCATCTAAAAAAGGCGCCAATGTTCCAAAAAATCCATATTTTGGCCAAAATTTCGCGTTTTTTGCACTTTTTGCAAAAACGACTGTTATGTCTTCTGCATGCATTTTACGTCCAAACTCACGCCAACCTGCTGAATTCGACTTGGAGGCCATCGGCGCACCAATCCACCTATATCCGCGACCAGGACTGTCAGTGTACAAGGTATTTATCCCCGTCAATCCACTCTGCCTGGTTTTGTCTGTAAATCGCCTAAAGTAGCTTAAAACACAGAAAAACGTATAACTGACCGACAAATCCCCTGTGCCTAGTTCCCATTTGAAATTACAAGGTCGAAATTCACCGGCTAAGCCTTGTTTACAAAAGCTTTCACAAAACCTGCATTCTGTTCGCGCAATCGTGAACAGGGAACCCAAACTACACCTAATTACCGTGTAAGAGTCTGTTAAAGACAAGTGTTTGCCCTTTTAGGCGCTTTGTGCAGTATTTCAATTGCTGTAATTGACCCTTCTGTCCTCTGTTTCTCAATAAATCACCTCTCTTTCCAAGAAACACTCTTTTCTGTTACTCTGCACAATAACACTAATTCACATATAAGCAAGTTTTAAAGTAACCATGGATACACCAGTAGCACCTGTGGGCCTCAATGTTGCCCCTTTAAATGCCCCTAAGAGAGAATTGGAGTGGAAGGCATTAGCAGATTTGGATTATCAAATCTCAGAGGAAATGCTAATGAACAGCAAGTTCCACATCCACCTGTTAAAAGAATTAAAGATTAAACATGAGACTGGAACAGATGTATTGGGCATTTGGGATTCCTTCCTCCCAATCTTCAAGCTTCCTCAGGTCAATCCATTTCCTGACCTAATTCACCTGTGTGCTGATGGTTATGATGCCACTCAGAGGGTTGTGCTTGACCCTTCAAGCTCAGTTGTTTTCTATATTACCCCTGAGGCCATCAGAGAGATGCTGCAATTCAAAACTGAGAAGAAATTGGTCCCTTTATCTTTGATTGATCTGATAAAGCAAGGAGCTAAGATGACAGATGCTCAGATCACCAAGCTGAACCATCTATATATTGATTCAGATACTGTGCAGTACCCTCCCATTTCTCATGTTTACCTCAACCAATTGGGCAGAGACCTTGTAGATATGATCAGTCCCATTCTAGGTTATAACTCAATTGAGTATGTAGATGAAACTGTGCTGGTGATGATGCTCATGTTTTCCCCTGGCAAAACTCCAATCTGCTATGACTATGCCACCTATATATAAGACAAAATGCATGAGCAATTGATGAACCTATCAAGGGAAAGGGTGTTCAGATACTCCTCCTACATCTACCACTTGATTTTATACTATCAACATGAGAAATTCTCTTTTGCTATGAAAAGAGTGGATGCACAAGGAAATCCAAGGTCAGTAGTGTATTGGACCTCTGCTATTCATTGCAGATCCTATTCTCCATACACTTACTGTGAGTTTATAGACCTGTTTATCCACCCAGCCATGTCTCTGTTCCTGAACCTCCTCCAAGACTAACCGATGAGATGCAGAGGATCCTTCAGTTGTCCAAGGTATACAGCATTGGGGATTGGTATTTTTACCAAAATCACACCGTTATTAGAATATACAGCTGTGAGTTACCCCCATACAGACTGCCCAAATATGTGCCTATGAGGTTGTTAGCCCTTGAATACTTCAGGTAGTTTGGGAATGCTAATGTAAAGAATTTTTCAGGTAAAGGCAAGAAAGCACAGCTGAAGGTGAGAAACCAATTGGGCCACTTTATTTATAACAAAAGGGAGGAAGTCTGGCAAGAGGCAGACAGAATGCTTGAAAGCCTTGGCTTAAAGACCAGTTTCCTCTGGAAACCTTATGACCCCAATCACTTCATAACCTTAAGAAGGGTCAAGTATAGGCTGTCCAGTTATGACCATGTGAAGTTGCTTCACATAGAAAAATATGCAAATCAAACAAAATGGAAGAGAGGCACCTTAGAGGAACATGTCACACAAGAAGAATTAAATGAAAGAGCACGAAGAAATCTCCTAAATATGGCTGACTTAGAGCTTTCTGCACAGGTATTTTCTCTTACAAGCGCTCAAGTAGGAGCAGCTGCCTCATCCTCCACAGCACATCAGAAGGTAGTCAAAGCTACAGATCAAACCTCTAGCAAAGGCAAGGAGAAAGAAATGGAGCTAGAGCAGCCACTTCAGGAAGAGGTACAACAGCAGGAAGTACAACAACAACAACAGGTACAACAGCAAGAAAAGGAACAACGAGTGCAAGAAGAGCACACAGCAGAGGCCCCAATTGTCACTGAGCAGCAACCACCACAAATTGTGCCTCCTAGGCAAGAAACAAGAGCTGAAGCTTCAGTCCTTCAAACCCCACAAAAGGAGGACATAAGCAGGAAAAGGACAGAGAGACTCCCCTCACAACATCAACAACTCAAGGGGAAAAGAGGCATAGAATGAATCCTCTTTCAGAGGAAGAAATGCCAATAGGGCAATCTTTGGGCATGGGCCCACCTAGCATAGAGGCCTCTGCAAGTTCCTTCCAGCAGGAACAAGAGAGGATAGCAGGAGGAGAAGTTAGCTCCTCAAGCCAACAAAGA
>APFE030030137.1:58306-89156 GCA_000404065.3 Pinus taeda
TCATATTGTATCTCATGAAGGAGTTAAGGTAGACCCTGGCAAAATTAAATCCATTAAGGAATGGAAAATCCCCACATCCATAAAGCATTTGTGAGGATTTCTCAGGTTGACAGGGTATTATCGTAAGTTCTTTAAGAATTATGGGAAAATAGCAGCACCTCTAACAACATTATTGAAGAAAGATGCATTTTCATGGACTCTAGTAGCAACAAAGGCCTTCAAACATCTTAAAGAGCCAATGTGCCAAGCACCGGTCTTAGCTACACCAGACTTCACAAAAACCTTTATTGTGGAATGTGATGCTTCAGGAAATGGAATTTGTGTTGTTTTAATGCAAGATGAAAGACCCATTGCTTTTGAAAGTCGTCCAATCAAGGGAAAGTTTTACACAAAGCTATTTATGAGAAGGAAATGTTGGCAATACTACATGCACTTAAGAAATGGCGACCTTACCTAATGGGAAGACACTTCAAGGTAAAAACGGATCATGATAGCCTTAAATACTTTTTAGAACAAAGATTATCCTCTGAAGAGCAACAAAATGGGTCACAAAGATGTTGGGTTATGACTTTGAAATCATCTACAAAAAAGGGAAGCAAAATGTGGTGGCAGATGCTCTCAAGAAAGGATGAGGATGTGGAAGCATTGTTGTGTGCCATTTCTATTATCCAACCAGATTGGATAAATGAAGCAAGGGAGGAATGGAAGAATGACGAAGAAGTGTGGCACTTATTCGAAAGTTACAACAAGATTCTAGTACATCAGATACATTTAGTTGGGAAAATGATTCGTTATGGTACAAAGATCGCTTATACCTCTGTAAGAATTCCCAGCTAAAACAAAAGATTCTTATGGAATTGCACACTTCTCCCTTAGGAGGGCACTCAGGATTTTTAAAAACTTCCACAGGGTTAAGAAAGAATTTTTTTGGGATGGCCTTAAATCAGATATTCAAAAGTTTGTGGCAGAATGTTTGGTTTGCCAGCAAAATAAAGTTGAAACAATTAAGACACCAGGTCTATTACAACCTTTATCCTTCCAAGCCAACATTGGGAGAAGGTTTCAATGGATTTTATCACAGGTTTACCCAAGTCTGAGGGAAAGAGTGTCATCATGGTGGTAGTTGATAGACTTACCAAGTATGCACACTTTTGTGCATTATCACATTTATTTAAAGCCAGTACAGTATCTACTGCATTTATGGAAACAATTCAAAAGCTACATGGAAACCCAAAGGTTATTGTAAGTGACAAAGATCCAATTTTCACTAGAAATTTTTGGACAGAATTATTTTCTTGTCTTGGTACTCAGTTAGCTCATAGCTCATCTTATCATCCTCAATCTGATGGGGAAACTGAGATAGTAAACAAATGTTTGGAAGGATATCTTCGTTGCTTTGTATCTGATAAACAGACACAATGGGTCAAATGGTTGCCTCTGGCTGAATGGTGGTATAACACTTCCTTCCATACAGCAACAAAAATGACCCTGTTTATGGCACTTTATGGGTATGAACCACCATCCATCACATCATATTTAAGAGAAAATTCTAAGGTTCAAGCAGTGGAACATCACATCGAACATCAACAACAAGTCCTCCAACTCTTAAAGGATAACCTCGTGTTGGCATAGAATAAATGAAACAATAGGAATATCAACATTGCAGTGAAAGAAGTTTTGATGTAGGTGATTGGATATTCTTAAGGCTACAACCATATAAGAAAATGTCCCTCAAGCAAGCTAAGAAGGATAATAAATTGTCACCAAAGTATTATGGTCCATACAAGGTGTTGCAAAACATTGGTACTATGGCATACAAATTAGAGCTTTCTGCAGCTTCTCGATTGCACCCAGTTTTCCATGTTTCATGTTTAAAGAAGGTTATAGGCGATAAGCTACCAGTTGAAACAATATTGCCAGAACTTGACGAGGAAGGAAAAATTATATTGAAACCAGAAGCAGTCACAGAAACAAGAACTCGACAGCTACGAAATCGATCAATATCAGGGTATCTTATCAAGTGGAAGAATTTATCTGCTGAAGATTCCACATGGGAGGATGAGAATTTTATACAGAAGCATCCAGAACTACTCAAGTGTTGAGGACAACACTTTTTTTGAAGGAGAGCGGCATGTTGGGTCCCCATAATACTAGTGATTACCCCATTACTATTGTAGTTGTACCCCTTATTAATATTGTTGTGCCCCTATTGTCCCCATATTGTTATTACTGTGCCCCATAGAATCCCTCTATTGTTATTTTTGTGGCTTTATATCATTATTGTTAGGTCGGCTGGGTTATATTGTAACTCCTTAGACTCCTATATATAGAAAGGAGGTTTTGTCATTTGAATCATCCAAGAATTATTCATTTATGTAATGTAAAGGAGGTTGCTCCCTCGAAGAGGATAAATTCTAAGGCATTGATCTATCTTTTCTATCTTTTCTTGAGCTGGTTTCATAACATAGTGGTTGATCGTGTTTTCTAGGTGTCATTCACAGCCATAGCCAGTCGTCGCATACCCCACCCATCTTAAATAACTAATGTTTCCAAAATTTTAAGCGTGTCTACAGTGTCAGTGTCAACCATTTGTTTTAATTCTGACAACCATTCTTTCTGTTCACCATAATGCACTACCAGAATTTCCAGCTAGTCCGAATCAAAGCAAGAAAATTGCCAGATTTGCAAAAAATCTCGTCCACCCACTTGTATCAGATCAGCTGGACTCCCCAAACAAACTCGACTTCATCGTTACAACTTCATACTGTCTTTTATGACTTGAAATCTTATGTCATCATGAAGTATTATATGCATAGGATATTGAACCATAACTTCATCTCAAATATTTGAAAATGGAGGAAATCTCACCATTTTGAATTTCTGAAGTGCAGCCAAGGAGAACTGATTGAGGAGGTTAAGAAAACATCCTAGATTTTTAGGAAGCCTAATTCAAACTAATTGCAACAGCTGTTGGGTAATCTTCCACACTTTGACACCTATTCTTCATAACAAGAAAGCAGATATTCATGGCACCAAAGTCTAGGAAAGGTGGAAAGCTTAAGAGAATCGAACCCCAAGGAGCTGAGCTAGTTGATGCTAATACAAATGTTAGAAGGTTATTTATTCAGGCAGGTTGGTATCCACTCTGCACCAAGTTAGGAGACTCACATCAAGGTGTAGCTCAAGAGTTTTCTCAAACTTTCAATGGATAGGAAGCTACTATCTTTGGTTTCAGGTTGCAGGTTTCAGAACAGTCGATTGTAGATGCTTTTAACATTTCCCAAGAAGGAGAAAAGTGGTTTAAAGGACCGCTCATTATAGGAGGAGATCTCAATGATTTTATCAAAGATGAATACAGAGATCCTAACTGGGCCAAAGGAATTCCCAAAAATTATCTTAAGAAGGAATGGGAAGAAATAGTCAAATTGGTTAAGATTTTTCTCACTTGTGAGAGAAGGTATATAGTAGTTTTTCTTTACCATATGAGGTTTATTTTTCATTTTGTAGGTATGAGGACTCTTAATCTGCCTTATTTCATATTGAAGAGTCTGACCAAAATGGCAGTCGGTATTCAAACACATCAGGAAGCATCATAATACAACCTTTATCATCGAGCAATTGTCAAGGTTCTAGTTGAAGAAGAACTGAAAAAGAGAAACCAAACTTGGGACCATTTTTTGTTTTATAGGGCAAGCCAACCTGCACCAAAACCCCAGAAATTTCTAAATCTTCTTCAACACAGGTTCAGACAAAAATGACATCAACTACATCAGATGAAGGAAGCTCCAAAAGAAAAGCAAAGAAGGAAAGTGCAAACAGAGGTACCAAAAGCAGTAAAGAGAAGCCATTAGCTACTCAAATTGAAAAGAAAAAGGAGCACGGTGAAAGCTCTTCTGCCCAGAAAACAAAAAGCATGAGAATGGTTCCTCCTATTAGACCTTTTCCTAAGGTTTACACAAGAACTTGGAGAATAAAACTTGCAGCTGAAGAGAAATCTAAAGCGCAGGTGTTTCCTGAAATTCTGGAAGCGCATGAACAGCAACAAGAAAACCAGCCTCTTGATTTTGATGAGGAAATATTGAAGGAATAAGGGTATACAAGAACTAGTAAAAACAAGAAAGAAGAGCTAAAACTAGTTGCTGGAACTAAGAGGAGACATACTAGGGAAAAGAACAAATACAGATTTAAATCAAAGGCCCTAAATAATCCTAGTTTACTGACTGAAGTAATAATTATAGAAGAACAACTTACAGAGTTGTGGACTAGGGATCCTTCAATTGCAGAAATCAGAAGATCCTTGAAGAAGTAAAGAGGTAAAGCTCCCATTGACCAGCCATCAGAGCCTTCCAAAAGAAGAAATATCCAAAAATAAACAGAAAAGAAAGAGACCATCATCAAAGGAGAAAAATCCAAAATCACAAGGTCTAAATCTGCTAGAAATAAAACAAACTTGGATAAGTTTGCAGAGGCTGCAGCTCACATGGAATGAAGGGTGTTTCGAAGCATTTCTATTAAAATTTTGAATAGGAAAATTTATCCTACCAAAAATGTTGGAAGTGTTTCCAGCTTTTTTCTCCATTACAGGTATTACCGGAATTTTCGGTAGTACTTGTCTCAACAGAAATATACAGCTGTCAGCAGAAAACCTCCAGGCCAGTTTTAGAAAGAGAGCAACCCATAACAATATGGATAAGAAAGATGATGGATATGAGATATTTATGAGGTTGTATTTAATGAAGCCATATGCTCATTCGATAATCAAGATCATAAAGAGAAAATTCAGTAGAAAAAGGGGCGGTGAGTCAGTTTTTCCAACAACAAAGTGTCATTCTTCCTCTTCTTCTCATCTACACATGTACTTTATATTGAAATTCAATGGGAGATGTTTTTAATATCTGAAAGACACCCATGTAACAATGAAATAGTGGAACCACCAATTTAGGAGAGTTGGAGTTGGTGCCTCTCTCCCTATATATATCTATTATATATATATAGATATTATTATATATAATATATTTAATATATTATTATATATATATATTTATATATATTATTATATATATGTAGTTTGTAAATATCATTTCAAGGTTGGATTTTGGTTCATCTAAAGACTCAGCTTAATAAAATAGCTTTTTCTACACTTCATGTTGGAGGATTTTGTGATTCAAGATATATCGAATGTGTGGTTTTTCTATTTCCTTGTTCCAATTTTCTGAATTATAAATTTGCAGTAGCTAGTATAGTAATAGTAGGATCTGATGATGACTTATGTACTATCCAGTTTTATGTAAATTGTAATATATGTTCAAGTAGAACTTGCTAGTGAAGGTTTCACAAAGGATTTGTGAGATACTTTATACATGTTTTTACTTTCTAGTTGTTGTCTCCCTTGTCAATCCTATTTTAATATTTTAAATGATAAATTATAGCAGCTAGTATAGTATGAGTGAGAAATCATTAAGAGGTCTAATGATGACTTATCTACTATCCAGTTTTCTTTAAATCATAATATCAGTTCAAGTAGAAATTGTTAGTGAAGGTTTCACAAAGGATTTGTGAAATAATTTATACTTTTTCTTACTTTCTAACTTTTATTTTCCTTGCCAAGAAATAGAGTGTGTTACAAGGTTGTTTATGTAGTTGAAGTGACTGTATTAAGATACTCAGTTTCTTAGGATATTTATCAGCTACCTGTTCTCTTTCCTCTACTCCCATATATTACTCACCTAACCACGCACTTTATGCTTTCCATAGCTTGCCAAGTGCATGAAAGTTAAAGAGGAACACAATCATTTCAAAACTCTTTTTGAAGCCATCCCACCACTCAAAAAACCCTTTTAAATTTTGAAATGAAATCATGATGTGTAAGGCTTACTCCTTTTGTAGATTAGGAGTAACTCCTTGCGTTAATAGGCTGAAGATGGAACAAAGAAGGAGTTACATGTGTTGAAGCAGCAACTCAGGAAGAACATGAAGTTGCATAGATAGTTCAATGAGTTGCAGCAAGAACAGGAACAACAGCTGACACAAAGCAAACATGGTGAGTAGTGTTGTTGATCGCATGCAAAAGATCTAGTAGCATGCATGGTATTCAGTGCACGCATACAATCCAGACCATTCAACACACTCACCAAAGCAAAGACGAGAAGCAAGTCCAACTAGGGCTGAACATGCTCTTCGTCAAGTTGATGTGCATGACCACCAACACACACTTGAAGATCAACACAGACACTATACATCATTGTGTTTTCGGTTCAACCATACCCAAGATGACCATGTTCATGTTAGCAGACGAGTTGGATGAAGGGGTTGAACCAATGCAACAGTTGCAACAAAGGCAATAGTTCGCTTCAACAAGATGTCACAATGAGGTGCACGCACATCATCAAAGACGACCAAGCTTTGCAACAGCCTACCACCTTCACCATCACAAGCATGTCAAAGAGTTGGTCTCATCACAGCGGATCGAGTGTTAGTGATGTCTTGCAAGGCTTGCTCAAGTCGTGTTGTCTCACATGAGTACATGTGCATTGTAATGTTCAGTCATGTTAAGTGTAAGCTGAGTGCCAACAATTGGATGTAACAGTCATAGAGTAGGTGAAGAGTCATGAGGGTAGTTGAACTTTCACAAAGGGGAATGCCAAGGGTCACCCCACCCTATGCTATAAATAGTCCCTCATAACTCATTGTATAGGCTTTTGGTTAGCCAAGCTTCTACTAATACTATCTTGAAGAAGGCTTGGGCAATATTGAAATGCACCTTGGCTTCTCCACTGCACGGAGCTAGTACATCTCCTTGGAGGAGCAGGGGGATGTGGTTGTAACATTCTACTAATAGGGCTAGTAGGTTTACATGGTGTATTGTATGTGACTTACACTTCTTTATATAATAAAAGCCAACACATTTTCATGCATATGTTGTTATTGTAGTTGGACTACTCTGGTTTCCTTAATGATATATGTTGTTTAACTTAAGTAATTGTGCATGAACTGATTTGTATGCACTTATATGAATCTTGTTGATAATGTGTTGCATATGTTGTTAATGGTGTCCCCGTCCATGTCAACTTCTCTGCCAGACATCAAACAGACTGTTTAGTCAATTTAGTGTTCCTAAATTGATGTCATTAATTGTCAACCCGGGGCTCGTAAGCTGATGAAGTGAAGGTGTACTATATGTACTTAAGCAACCTCTTAAAGCTTTTTGTCGTTTGGGGTGTTGTTTATGGTTAATTTATCTTCCTAAGATGGAGTGATGTATTTATAAACAGATGAGTGATGGTGTGTGTAAGGTGAATTCTAGATGAGTGAAAGTGTGTGATTAGTGGTTTCTAACTACTTGCTGAAAAGGAAAACTTGAAGGAAATAAATGAATTAAAATGAACTGAAAGCAAAGAACCACTTTCTAATGGCATTAGACACCATTCCTGCTGCTGCAAATAAAAGGTAAGAAAATCACTTAAAAGACCAATGATAATGTTTATCTCTTTCTAACTCTCTGCCTCTAACACATAGTACTGTGTAAGACACGATTAGGAAGTAGCTAAAGATAAGTCTAAGAAATGATAAAAATGAGAAAAATCTACTTTAAAGACTAGCTATGATGTTTTGCTCTTTCTAACTCTCTGCCTCTAGCACATAGTATTGTGTAAAGCACGATTAGAAAGTAGTTAAAGAGTAGTCTAAAAAGTACCCAAAGTCAGCTGCAAGTTATTAGTATTCTGATCTCAAAAAGATAAACAATTTATAATAAAGAGACCATTCATATGTTAGCAGGCAGTTTTGAGAAATAAAACTAAAAATCAGCTATGAAAATAAAGTAAAGGCAGCAACTTTGAATCTGTCAACTGAAACTACCACTAGACATAAAGCAAATACATAACACACAATCAATCCCGGGTTAAAAACCTGCAAAAGAACAATGCTGATCAGCTGAAAATAAAGGCTGGAAATTAAATAGCATAAAGGTGAATTACGCTATACATGTATCAAGAAAGAAGAAATGCTGAATGAAAATAAGGAAATGCTGAACATAAAATACTGTACAAGGCTAACATGAACAGGGGCCCTCCATTCATACAGCCCAAAGAAGACTCAAGGTACTGAAAGCTTCAAAACAACACTGCTTCTATTACTCCATATGCAGGAAATCACAATCCAGAGTGCTAGAACAACACTATTAAAACATAGTCTTGAAATGCACTAAAATTATAACAGGTTCATAAGAACACAGCAATAATAAAGTTTTTAATAAGCGTACGCAGACGCAAGTTTTTATACGCATCTGGAGGATAGCCTAATGCGTACGGCTAAAACTGAAAAACAACTAACTGTCATGCGTAATAAAGGTTTAATCAACACGTCATAAGCCTGCGTGGATAGCTGGAGGTTCTGGTCGTTATGGGCATTGAATCCAGAGTTGGATTATGTCTCCCACAACCTGCGTAATCACGGACAAGTCACCGTTTGAGCTGACGTGACCCAACAGCTTACGCATCACCGTTAAGCTGCCTTTGTTGACCGTAACTTGCCCCCTTTTGACCGGAGGTGCAGATGACGTGGATGGCTGAAACAATAGCACAGGAACCTCGAGCACCTTGATTCCTAAGTGCCCATGTGGCTCATTTGGCAAAATGGCATGTGGAACCTTGAGATTAACAAAAAGGCTGCGGAATCACCAGATGGCCGCGGAATCACCAGATGGCTGCGGAATCAACAGAGAGCTGCGGAATGCCTGTAAATATGTCAAAATATAAACAAAACAGTCACACATTAGCAAATCTCACTTGATCATGCTTAATGACATCTAATGTAATGATCTGGGTGGTTTTATATTGAAAATGAGGCAAAAGAGAGAGGTAAGTGATGAAAAACAGTAGGTAATAGTGGATGGTGAGGTGTAAGTTAGAGGCTCTACACTCGTTATATCCAAAATATCCATCTAACAGAGAAAACATTTCAGACCCCAATATTGTTTGCAATATTTTTTTCATGCACATAATAGGGTAGTTGTCTTTTTCCGAGACACATTTGAGATTCAAAAAATCTACACACAGGGGGATATCCTCGGGCTTCTTCCTTACAGGGACCAAATTTGACACCTGCATCGAGTGCCACACTCTATAAATGATTTGAGCATCCAAAATTTTTTCTCAACTCTTTCTGAATAAGAGGCTCAACCATTGGATTTACTTTCCTTAGCTTCTATTGGAATGGCTTGGCCCCTTCCTTAATCGGTATCACATGCTGGATGATTCGTGTGCCATATGTCTTGATTCCATCGTACATCCATGTGAAGACATCACGATATTTCTTAAATAAGCGAATGGAGGATTTATGCTCTTATGGTGTGAAAAAAGTACCAAGATTGAAATTTTTTGGATCCTTATCTGTTCCCAAGTTGACCTGCTTGTGCGACAATGTGGAACTATCGGTCTTAACATTGATGGGTCCCTGGAAGTGATTTTGTAGGTCAAGAAAATTTTCCAATGACACCACACCCTTGGGGATGAGGTTTCCTTTGCTTGTGTTGGCTGCATCCTGTAGTGATTTTTTGTGCTTGTCCTCATCGATCACTGTGTATTTAATACGTCAGCATTCACCATAAATCACAATAAATCTTATTGATAACTTCTAAGATGAGGTGACACACAATGTATGGTGTTATGTACCTGTCACACCATAAATTATGAGTCACCTACCAATTTTATGATGGAAACATTGAGTTCAATGGCCTTTTGCAAGCCCATGATGAGTGCTTCATACTTTGCAGTGTTGTTCATGCACTCAAATTCCAAGCAAGTAGAGATCAAATCCTTTCTCTCCAGCGGGTATATTAAAACTCAACCAAGTCCAGATCCCTCTTGCATTTTGGAACCATCGAAGTACATAGTCCAAAGATCATATGTACGGGGACTAGGAACTACACTAGTACTACTACAACTACTACTAACTATACAAAGTTCATTATCACTAGTTGGATAAGGAAGGAGATCCAATTATGTATTTGGTGGAACTGGGGATGGCTGTGCAAGATAACACCCAAATTTAGTTTCAAGAAAGCAATTGCCGAAAAGTAATTCCACAAAAGCCATTGGTTCATTATGCCCATTCAAGTGAGCGAAAATGTGTTTCATATATCTCTCTGATTCTACATGGATCTAATTATTTCTACCAATGTATGGAAGGCATAAGTGTGACCAGTCTATGGAAAAGTACCCTTGTAGCTTGCTAGACCAGTCTCTTCTCAACAAAACTCTGTATGCTTCAAGAATGTCCACAATCACTTTGTTGATACATTGGTGGAATCATCCGTCAGATGACAAGTGAATGATGACATCTTTGAGTTCACCAATTTCCAGGACATGAGTCCTGTCCAACTGAATAATATGTGCATCTTTTTTTTTTTCTCATTTAGTATTGATTTTATTGGTAACAAATAATGGCATTACGTTCACCGATGCACCATAATCAACCAAGAAATTGTGTACATTGAAATTGAAGATTTCAAAAGTTAACAACAAAGGTGGGAAAAGTGTGTTCGTATCCATTGTAAGTGCGTTGAGTAAAAATTCGAGAGTACTAGGAGACTTACTAGATCCCTTGTTTGAAGAGGTAGATTTACTTATAAAGGTTTTTCCAAGTGCCAGTAGAAGGATGTCCCACTGGCTCGTGATCTTTGTTAGTTCAAACATTGAGATGTTTGCATGAACCTTCTTCATATCATCAACAATGTTATAATCTACATCGAGAAGAATGGCTGAGGTATCCCAGGATGTAACTTGGTTTTTGGTTTTGGGAGTGATGGTTATGTCTTTACCATTGTCGAAAACATTTTTCGTTGAGAATGCTTTCCCGAACTTGCTTTGAGTGTTCTGCACTAAGTTAGCTAGTGGTTTGATTTTTCTTAACAATGTTTCTTTGAATTTATTCTTCGGAAACTCAATTGTGGTGGCTGACCCTTGGCTTCTTAGGTTGTATCGTTCGGTCTGCTTCTGGGCCGGACCATCACTCAGAGGCTACTTATCAACAATACCCTTTTGGGTTGTAAGTATACAACTAAACATGTTCACTGCATGAACAACACTTGGAGCTTCATCAGATGCAACACATTCTTCCTTTACTTGAGTAGGTTTAGTATGCTCTTCAACCATTATCGAATCAACAAGCTATATAGAAACCATGCTCATGGCTTGATTACATTGTGGGAACATATTTTTTGAATGATTTTATTGATGAAATATGTAATATTGATTCTTTCCCATCTTCTCAATGTTCAAGACAAAATTGGAACTTTGCGCAAAATTTTCTGGTTTGTTACTGCTACTACTAGAAGCTACAACCCTTCTAAATAGGTTAAACCCGTGAAGCTTGTTTCTCACGGTGGTCTCTCCCGTACTTTGTTTGAACTCTGCCATTTCATTGTTTAGATACTTGATGAGATGAGTCAAGATTTCAAGATCAGATGGTTCTTTCTCTTTAGCCCTGCTCACAAAGGTTTGAGACCTCTTACCCATGTCCTTGGAGTATTTTGTTGGTTCATCATCTAAGATGACTCCAATAACATAAAAGTCCTTCTTGACAATGATAACCTCTTCATAATTTTCTGTCAATGTCTATTTCACAGTTCGCTTCACAAACTACACAATGCTTGCTGAAAAGGCAGAGGTGTAGTAATCCATGGTGATGGAGTCATGAGGTTTCATGTTTTATGGAAATTTGTTTAAGATGCAATTGAACCTCTGGTTGAAATATTAAAATTTTTCCTTTTTCTCCATCTTAATATTACTTATCTCTTTCAATAACATGGCGGGGGTCTTTTCATCAACAAATTTTTCAAGGAAGATCTTCTTGAACCCCCTCCAATTCTGGATGGAGTTTGGGGAAGGCTATGATACCATACAACTTCTCTACCATCCAAGGTACATGGGAAAAGTCTACATGCAACATTCTCTTAACGTACCTCAAGTGTTTGCAAATGAAGGTAGAAGTTATTTAGATGGTCTTCAACCTTCATTGTCTTATTAGGGTCATACTTCGTTAAAAGCTTCTTCAAATGCCTTGGCATCTTGTGTAGAACACTTGGAAGTGTGAGCGGGCCCTGATTTATCCAATCCAGATTTTGATCTGCTATGTCTTCTTCTTTGTTTTCCTCCTCTTCATTGTCAAAATATGATGGCTCATCTTCCTCTTCTTCTTCTTCACCTATCCCGCCAAACTTTGTGTCTGAGAGTGGAATGTTGTCTCTGTCACCTCCGTAAAAGAGTGGAGGCTATTCTTGATTTTCCACAAAGTATCCTAATTCTTAAAGAGTGGAAAGAACCACATCTTTAAGAAACGAAACAAATATCCCCATGGAGGTGGTCTTATTCTTCTTTGGATAATATGAAAGATTAATTACTCTCGGAATCAATCCAACAAATTTTTCAAATTGACGGGTTATAGGGCGAATGACCCGAAGCTAATCATAAAGAATTCATGTTCAAGATTGGGATGAGAAGAGTCACAAAATTCAGAAGCATGAGTAGGGGAGGTGAAATGACCATTTCTTCCTTGACCATAAGATGGAATGATGGGGTCGGTGAGTTTATCAACCATAAAATACTAGTTTCCCTCCTTCTACTGCCAAAAATGTTGATGGTGCTGGACCCACCAACATTAAGGGGATCTCCCTAGTATGAAGTCCCAATGAAACCTCACACCATTTGGTGTAGGATTCCCATCCAGTATAAAGGAATTATTTCCAAATCCTTAAATATTTACCTTGGCTCTAGATGTTATCATGATAGAGGGATTTAATGGTGTCTTCAAAAAGCAAGGGAGGTGTCCCTTATGAGTCTCTAGTTGCAACTGTTGTAAGGTTATTCTACTGCAAGTGGGGGAAAAAAGTGAGCCTCTAAGTGAGAGGTAATAGTACCACCTAGGAAGAGACACACATGAATCAAAAGGATCCTTCTAACATCCATCATAATAGTCCACATTGGATGCAACAGTCATTACAACCAACAAACAGGGAAAGATCTATCTAATATCCCACGGAATAGTCCAAAAGGATGGGACAACAATAACAACCATTAAACACATTCTCAATAAGATAAGAAATAAAATAAAACATGTGAAAGAAAACATGAAATAAAAATGTCCACATAATAGTCTTACAAACATTCATAGTCCATGCATGAAGAACGTGTTGGCCTTAAAGACTTCTATTATCAAGAAATATTTCCAAGACACATGTTTACAATGTACATCACTAGCCCCAATAGTGGGACATTAGAGGCACTCCTTTCTTCTCAAATAACTAGAAAATCTCTCTAATGCCTTGCTAGGGGAGCCAAGGTGAAAAGTCCTTTTCTCATACAATGAGGGAGTATGTATAACCAAGGGGCGATGCTACCCCTTTGTGAGTGTTTGACTATGCTCATGACTGTTCAGATTCCTATGAATTTTCAACTTACATGATTCTCCATATTCATGTGTTTTCTTTGGAATTCCACTTTACAATACATTTGAATATAACATATATGGTCAACAATAGTGATGAGGCATATGACCACCCATGACATGACATGACATGAAACTGATGAAATGAACTACTTGGTGATGTGGCTATGTCAAGTTACTATTGCTGTTGAGTGTTGGATGTCTTCTTAGATATGCTTTCTCTTCACCTCTGCATGGCTTGGTGATGTATGATCTTCAATGATATTTAGTTTTGGATGGTAGTTGAAAACTTGTGTTCCTTTAATTTCTATTGTGAGTTCAACTACAAGAGAGTCTTTAGGCATGCTTCCCTCCTTATTCTCTTTCTTCATCATATCGCCATGACTTGATAGTGTACCTGTTCCTGCAATTCACTCATGATGGGACGAAATTAATCCGAAAACTCCCTATTCTAAGATGATGCATCCTTATCCATGAACTGCGCCCAGGACAAATCACAAACTAGGGAAAGGGATCCAGTGACTTCACATTGCGTAGTCTAATAGTTAGGGGGAGATCTTGGGTTTTGAGACTGTGCAATGCACAACTTAGGGAGGCTTGAAGGAAAAAATTATGCAATTTTTGGATGTAGTGGTGTCCAGCTGAGGGAAATGACACTGTGAAAAGAATCTACATAGTTTTGGGTGCCAAGGGAGGTTGGGATTTTGTGCATTGCACAGTTCCAAGAGACAAGGGAAAATATTGAGGGTTGAAGATGCGAAGTACGCAGTTCAAGGCAGACTGGGGGACACAACTACACAATTATGGCGGTCAAGATTGGCAGTTGGGCATAGGAATTGTTTAGTGCACCAGTCCTACAGGATAGGGAATGCACGGTGCATAGTTCCAAGAAGCAATATCACAACTTACATAACTAGTATAAAATGATGAAATTTGTTACTATGTGACTAAAAAAGTTAGTTAACGTAGCTTTTCCAAGTGAAATACTGCCAAAAATGAGTAATCTTAAGTGATTAACTAAAAATGACTAGCATAAATGACTAATTTAGTCTCAGGTTAAAATATACGACTAGCTAATAAGTAATACAACTAAAAATGATTAGTGTGAATGACTAATTTAATCTAGTAACATAAATATGACTACATAATAAGTAATACAATAGTACAAATTAGTCGTTTATGTTAGTCATTTTAATTATGTCACTTCAGCAATCTAAACCTACAAATGATAGGGGATTCAAAATTTGTTATAGATTGGCTAAAAGGTTATAGTTCCTTAAAGACTTCCTTATTGCATAAATGGGATATTAGAGTTATGGAGTTGATTAGAACCTTCAGGGTTATACCCTTTGATCACATTCACAGGTAATTACATTAAAATATTGATATATTATCCAAAATTGGATTGGTCTTATAGCTCGGTCAAATACATTATGAAGAATAGATACAAGGAGAAGTGTTGAGAATTAGGGGAGTACACATTTCCATTGGTTGAAGACTTAACTTTTCATGCATATCTACATTTTTTATTACTAGGGTCATATATATCCATTGAAATTAAGATACTAGTTTTTAACTTGGATACCATGTTGTTTATCTAGTTTGAAGATACATTATGAACATAACAATACTAGACCCTTATGAAATTATTTTGAATCCTCTGGAGATTTTGATATTTACCGAACATTAGATGTTGAACATATTACAATATCATGTCATTCAGATAAAGAAAATTTAGTATATGTTAGAGGGTGTAAATTACATCCTTGCATTAATATTAATACAAAAATGATGTCTTTTTCTTATTGGAATTTTTTTTATGGCATTTCCCACCACCTAAGTTATTAGACATAATTTACATAGGAATACATAAAACTACAAGAATATTTTCTTAGTTGCTAAAGATGGTTTGATTTCATAACAATGCTGATCATTCTTTGTCTTGTTGGTACCATATGTCAATGTTGGGCTTCCATGATGGCTCTGTGATGGTTGGGATTCCTCATAATAGGCATGTGAACCTCTAGGTGTGCACACAAATTTTTGAATGTGAATATGGGGTTTGAAACTTGGTAAGCACAATGTTGTGTGTGTTGTACGAAAGTTTGTTGAGGTTTCAAGGCATTACCTTGAATCTTGCAAGAACATTGCGCCATCCCTTAAACCCTATGTTAAACACTCCATGCTTTGGTATTGATGTGAAAAAATAAATTTCATGAAAATACATATTTATAATTTATACAAAACCATACATCAAATACATGTAATTATGTTAAAATTATACAAAATATTCAAATATGGTTTTCCTCATAAAAATGTCAAATACATATAACTAACCTACATCCATCTTAACCTTGGATTTATCAAGCGCTAAGAGGGATCCAATCTCTCGAGGTGAAAACCTATTTGTTTTAGTGCAAAACTTGAAGAAAGGTGTGCACCTCGAGACTTTTGATCCCTCTAAGTGCTTGATAGATATGGGGTTAAGATGGATCTAGGCTGGATATATAATACTATATAATATCTATTTTTGTATTTATATGTATCTTTACTGTTCTCTCTCTCTATTTCAACCCCAAACATGCACACTCTCTCTCCATATCTATCTATCTCTCCCCTCCCTCTTCCTCTCTCTCTCTATCTTTCTCTCCACCTTTCTCCCCTTATGTATTTATTCTTCCTTTCCTCTCTCCTCCCCCCTCCACCTCTATCTCTCTCCTTCTCTCTCTTGATTCCTCTCTCCCCATTTCTCTCCCACTTCAACCTATCTCTTCCCCCATCTCTCTCTCTCTCTCTCCAACTCTATCACTATCTCCGTGTCTCTTCCCTTCTCTCTCTCCCCTCCATATATGTGTCTCCCTCTTTCTTTCTTCCCCTTCTCTCCATATCTCTCTCTCTTCCCTCCCTGACCTCTCTCCATCTCTCCCTTCTCTCACTCTCTCTGTGCCAGATTTGTCACTATCTCCCTCCATCTCCTCCCCCCACTCTCTCCCCTTCACTTTTATTTTTGTCATCCCTTTGATGCTTAGTTAAGATGGATTTGTGTTGGTGCTTACTAACACTATTTATATTATATAAATTTCATCTCTTTAAATATAAAAGTATTTTCATTTTTAATTTTATGAAAACCTTAATTTAATTTCTATGGGATATTTTTAGTAATGGTGAGGATACAAAATTTAGATATATCTGAAAAGTAATTTATACCTTTTTCAATTTAATTATTTTTATAAAATTAAATTAAAATAAGTTATTTTTATTGTCAAATATGTTATGGTTTTTGGGCATGTGGTATTGATAATTCATTGTATTGGCCCATGGTATTGTAACAAAGCCTATTTACAAGTTAATAATATCCATGGTAAACTAGGGGTGAATATCCATGGTTAAGAATGTTGTCATATTGTTAAAATATATTTTGATTTTGAAATAAGTTATGATTTTTTGGCATGTGGTATTGATAAGCCTTGGTATTAGCCTCATTCTATTATAACCAAACCTATTCACAAGTTCATAATATCAATGGAAAAGTGAGGGTGAATATCCATGATTAAGAATCTTGTCATATTGTTATAAAATATTTTCATTGTGAAATAGGTTATGTTTTTTGGGCACGTGGTATTGATAAGAGATGGCATTGGCCCATGGTATTGTAACAAAGCTTATTTACAAGTTAATAATATCCATGGTAAAGTGGGGGTGAATATCCATGGTTAATAATATTTTCATATCGTTTTAAAATATTTTGGTTGTGAAATAAGTTATGGTTTTGTGGTATGTGGTATTGATAAGCCATGGTATTGAAGCAGAGCTTAGGTTTGATAGGTTAACGATATCCATGGTAATGTGGGAGTGAATATACATGGTTAAGAATCTTGTGATATTATTATAAAATATTTTGGTTGTGAAATAAGTTATAGTTTTTGGGCATATGGTATTGATAAGCCATGGTATTGGCCCATGGTATTGTAACAAATCATATTCACAAGTTAATAACAAAATCAAAATATAACAAGTTGATTTTTATTATTGTAAAGTTTTATTATTAATTAACTCAACATTTAAATGTTTATAGTCATCCCCGATATCATTTTTAATTTTTTTCTATTTTTTAATTAAGTTGATATTTAAAATTGTTTACATACTTACATTACACCTACACATCTACTCTATAGTGGGTATTTCCATTATTAAAAAAATAATACATTAAACAATTACGATCAAATTTAATCTCTAACTTCTTTAGTAATTAGTCCTATTGATCATTCCATGTCAACTACCTCATAGATAAACATATTTTCACCCATGGATTTTCATCATGGTCGAGCACTCAGATGATCCACAGATTCATCATTATTAGTTATATGTACACTAGATTTTTGTAAACCCATTCTGCATTTTGTAATGTAAATGATTTTAGTAAGACAAATGTATGTAAAAACCTACGTAAATTTATTTTTTTGATGATAATTTCTATCCTAGAAGGTTTTTAGTCTCATCGATTCATGTGTGTTTCTAAACACGGATGGTCGGTAGAGTTTTTCCCTCCAGCCTCACCCCAAAGCTAGAGTGGATTTTGTTGTCGAGATTTTAAATGAGTCCTAGTGTTATTTATCGAGTCTTTGTAAAAGTGATTTGGGAATAGTTCTAACTATTTGGTTATATTATTTTATTACAAGTCACTTAGTCTACTAAATCATATTTTGTGTTGCAGAAATGGGTAATTATTGAGGGTCTATAACGAACGGGCATTCCCCCTTCATGGGTTAGAAATGCAATATTTAATATAAAAATATTTAGTGCATGGTTCCTCATAGTTAGACACCATGGCTAAATATTAGAGGTATGAGAAAATTAATAATCCCCTCATGAGTCAATGAATTAAAATTTCTGGCTAAAAGAAATTAAAATGCTAAACCCAAAAATTTAATTAATTTAGGTCCTAGGAAAAATTAAATTTTCCAACATTTAAAATTCGCAGGTTTTAAATTTTTTAATTTTTCGAGGTCCCTAACCAAGGGAATATTGAAAATTTCAAGATATTTTGAACCCTTAGGCCATAGTAGTTAAGTTAAAGTCAAATTTTTGCAGCAATTAACTCAAGATAATAAATTTTGAGTTAATTAATAGGAAATTAAAAGTGAAATTCGAATTTCCTCCAAAAGTAACTTTATTTCAACGGTGATGATTAAGAGATCACTTGATCTTCATCAATGGTTGAGATTGCTTTGATGACGATTAAACCAACTAGTCGTTCGAGAATTTTCTGATAAATGAGAGGCTTCTCTCCATTATTTGCACCTAATTTTTTGAATCGTGTACTTGCTCTAAGGAATCTCTTATAAATTTTTTATTATTTATTTATTTATTTATTTATTTTTTTTTCTGGTTAATGAAATGCAAAGACTTTGGGGTTTCAGATCGTGGTATTCCTTGTTCAGATTTATGTGGTAATATTGTTCTTAATACTTTGCTGCTTTT
Source organism: Pinus taeda (assembly GCA_000404065.3). Classification (NCBI taxonomy): domain Eukaryota; kingdom Viridiplantae; phylum Streptophyta; class Pinopsida; order Pinales; family Pinaceae; genus Pinus; species Pinus taeda. Next base: position 77,231 of record APFE030030137.1, read on the forward strand.
ATTTGCATTTTCTAGTTAGTAGCCTTTGAGGATTGATCTGTGTACAAACATCTTGCACAAATTTTTGGGTTTTTTAGAATATCATTTTAATTTGATAGAAGTAGAAAGTATCTCTATTTCTTGATACTTTTATGATCATTTTTTAAATCTCTATTAATATAACAAACATATTTAAGTATGCAGAAGTTATCATTCATAATTTGGGAGTTTGGCGAAGTCCTTAGCTGGACCGACTGACTCTCAACTTATAAAATCTAAAAGAGCCCACTATCTTTTTAATTTCTGAAGTTATGTTATAGAATATTTTACTTGTAGGGTTTTTCTTGGGCTTGTGCCTCTTTAAAATTTCAAATTTATTTCTAAATATTGTGCACAAATTTGTTTAAATTTGGCTAATAGAGGGCTTTGATATGCAGATCTATTAGAGCCATAGAATATTATTGTAGATTTGTAAATATCAATTTTTTAATTCATTTGGGTTTTTGGTATTTCATATTTCTATATATACGTGCTTTAGGGTTTTTTCTATATTTATTTGTACATGAACATTTATGAAAATTGCAGGTGATTTTTGTGGATTCTGGAGAGAGATCTAAGCCCTAGAGGGCATCTCCATTTTGTTTGTAGGTTGAAGATAAACTTCAAGAAGATCGTGGGCAAAATATTTTTAGGGCCTTGAGGCCTTGAGCTAGCCATCTCCAGCCTCTTTCTTAGCGTTCCTTTGAGTCTTATGGCCTCCCCTATTTCACTAGAATTCTCTCACTAATTTCTCCTAAAATTTTCCCAATTATTAATTTTTTTTTTTGCACAATTTTTTTTTTTGAGTTGAGGATTTTCAGTGATTCAGGAAGCATATTTTCAGGTGTCTTCAAGCCCCTAAGGGATGACTGGGGCACATTCTCTAAACCCTTTACCTTTTTCATTGATATAATTGAAAGCAAGATTTATACTGGCATAAAATTTTAGTTATCTAAAATCTAGCAGAAAATTAGTTTTCATCTTTCACTGCATTACATTTCAGAAATATAATTACTTTTAGAAACTTTTGCATACTATTTTCTGAATATTATTTCAGCGTTTTTTCAGTAATTTTCTGAGCTTTTAGATCAAATACATCAATACATCAGAAAGAATTAAACTCATAAATTTTCTGAATTTAGCAACAGATTTAATTTACATTTTTACTGTTGTTTAGTTGCAGAAATAAAAGTTATTTTTAGTAACTTTTTCAAATAAATTCCTACAAATTGTTTTACTGTTGTTTAGTTGTTTATTTCTGAGTTTTTTAGATCCAATACATCAATAAATCAGAAAGAATTAAACTAAAAAATTCTCTGAATTGTAGTTATCAGTTTGTCATATAAAATTTTTTGCTGTTATACATAGAAATTTATGAATATTGCATGGTTATAGGACTGTTGTTTTAGAATATATTATTGGTTTTAACATTTTATATAAGAGAAGATTACTAGACTGATATTTTATTAATTTGATCTGAGTTTAAAACATTTAGTTTAATTTCTGAAGTTCATTTGTTTTTTACATGCTTATGCAAGTATGACTAATCTAATTTTACTTATACATCTAATGATCTTGGTTGGATATTTCATACAAACGAATTTTTGAATTTAAAGTTGTTTTATTCCAACATTTTACATTTCAGTCCATTGTGCATTTCAGTAATTATTTGTGTAGATTTTACATTTTGCAGTGCTGGTATAAGTCCCCGCTTTCACATTTAGATCACCACCTTTCTGAGCCTTAAGTAACATTTAAGACATATTTCAGAAATAATTTTAGGCTCTCATTTAATTAAAACTAACCAAGTCCTTGCATTTCACATAGATTTAATTTTTCATTTGCATATGAGACAAACGAGTCTTTTTAGTAGTAGTTTCCCATCCTTTACTTGAACCTTGTTTTCTTCGCAAGATAGTTGACTCCACAAGGCATTGGTATCACTTTATTCAAATCAGTTTGAATCCTTAAAATCTTGCACAATCTAAAACAAGTATTGGTTGCTTAACTGTGTCTCCGAGGTTAGTTGGTTCCCAACTAATATTTCATTTTTCCATTTCTATAGGGTCTACCCCCTTAGTCTACTATTGGGAGACAACTCATACAGAGTGATTGAAGATCAGTGTGACAACCCCCAACCTGAGCCGTTATCGCGATGCCTAGACATTCTGTGTGACAACAAGTCCCAACTTTCTAATGGGAGCTCCATACAAAAGTCCAAATTATGTAATGAAACCTCTTTGGAATGATGAATTCAAAGGGAAACCAACAAAGGACATCCAAAATTGGCCTAGATCTTGTATATATATATATATATATATATTTTTTTTTTTTTCCTAGTAAAATTGTTTGAATTATATTTTTACCGGGGAAATTCTAAAACCCTAAGTTACCTAAATTCTTGAAAATCCCAAAATTGGCCTGGATCTTGCAAGTTTTTTCCTAGTAAAATTATTTGATTTATATTTTTACGAGGGAAATCCTAAAACCCTATGTTACCTAAATTCTTGAAAATCCATACCTATAACTTGGATTTACAAAGTATTATGCAAAAACCATAAGAAGGGTATATTATTCATAATGGTATACGTACAAATTTGAATAATTTGAAAAATAACTTTACATTTACAAATGTTATAGGAGAGTCGAGCAATACTTGAGGAGGGCTCGCATGAAGAATGCATTGCCCTATTCAAAAACATAGTACTCCAATATTTGTGCTTTGAGTACTTCGGGAATTGCTTTATCATTACCTTCATCATTCACCAATGGCTATCAAGGGTTTTATGGAAAAGAATGTTGTATTCAAAAAGCTTGGTTCAAACCCCAAAAGAAGGTTCTATCCATATTTCCTTATGCTTTTTCTCTTCAAATTCTTTATGGCTAATTGATTTCTTTAGTGGGAACAAAATATTTTCGCCAAAGCAAAAAACGTTTCATTGTGGGTGCATTGTCTTTTTTTTTTCTTGGTAAAGACTAAATCTATTAAGTAAAAGAAAAATATAGTACAATCATAAGAAGCATGAGATCGGCCGACCGGAAATGATGAAACCATCAACCTCGGTCCCGGAAGAAAGAAGTAAACTCACAATTACCATAAGTAACTCGAAAACAAAGACAGACTAACAGGCAATCACCCCACTGGGGGAGAAGCTACAACACAGGGTTTTTTCCCTTTCTTTTTGTTGACTTTTGTCCAGCCAACCTCGGGAGAAAGAGCTAAAACAACTTGTAAGCTGGAATTCTCGATCTTCGGGCAATCCTTTTCTGAATCAGAGGAGGAAGTCTCATGTGCGCGCTTCTGGGAGATTGCGGAAACCTGGGCGGGTCCCTTCGAGTCCGAAGGCGAAACCATCGGCTGGGGCGCCTGGTCCGGATCTGGATCGCTGTCCTCATCCTCCGAACTTGGGGAGCAAGAGCTTCCAGCTGGCGGTGGAGGACAGGGAGCCCAACGCTTGGGCTTGGATTTTGCAAAGAAGCTCTTTTTAATCTTTGAAGCCTGCGAAGGACAGGAGTGCTGCAGGTGTCCTGTAAGGTGACAGTGGCGGCATCGGAAAGCAGTGTTTTCGTAGTCAATAAACTGGGTCCAAACTGAGTCATTAATCTTGAGATTGATTTGCTCTGGCAATCCCTTACTCAAATCTAGCTCCACACATATTCTAGCATATGTATAGAGCCCTTGCCCTTCCCTCTCATAGTCACCCATTATGAAGCAGCCCAAGGTGTTGCCAATTTGCCTGTAAACAGAAGTACTCCACAGGTGAATTGGGAGATTGGGAAGTCTGATCCAGACAGGGGCTTTAGTGATGACAGCTGAGGCAGGGTCAAAGTCTGGGAACCATGGAGTCAAAAAGAGGCCTGCTGAGCCCATGAACCATGGGCCTTCTTCTAAGGCCTTTTCGTAGTGCTCGATAAGATTGAACAACACTATGAAGTATCCCTTTGCACAGAAATGAACTTTGCAGCGATGAGTCCAGTTGTCTTTGATCCAGTCATAAAGGTCCTTTGATCGAGGCCAGAGCCCGTTGAATCTGCATATGATGGCCCTTTCAGCAAATTGTTGTGTGTGGTCTGCAAGACCAGAGTAGGAGATCTCAACAGAGGGAACTTCCTCCAACTTATCAACCAAAAAAGGCTTGGGTTTGGGAGGTTCAGGTGAAGCTGGTATCTCAGAGCTGACTGCGGCTTTGTAGGAGAATGGAGGAGCAGAGGAAGATTGACCTGCAGCTCCACCTCTCAAACGAAAAGAGAACACTAAAGAGCTGTTGTTTTTGATGCAGTAAAAAGAGAGAGGAAACTGATCATCGAGCTGTTTACCTTGAAAAAGAAGCCTCTGAAGAGCTAAGGGAATCCCGCGTCTGTGCTCCAAATTTGCCTTGAGGTTCTGCACCAGATCTGTAGAGTTTACCCATTGCAGAATGGTCTTGCCCATAATTTGTGCGATTTGAACTTGAAAAGGGGCAGAAGAATTTTCCGCAGAGTTTTGGAATAGCACGGGGCAGGAACCCTTTGAGTTACCCAACTCTTTACGCCAAGGAGGCAGCGAGAGAGGAAACTTCTGCAGTTCAAAGCGTCTATATCTCCAGCTCGAGAGCGCAGCAATAAAGGGGGAATCTGAACTGAGTAGAGGCTCCATATCAGAATAGAAGCTTGGACTTCCCTGGCAACTAATCGTGCCTGAGCTTGACGCAAGAATAAAAGCCCCATCCAGCTGCGCATCCTCCGCAAAGAGCAACAGCTCAGTGACTCTCCTGAAGATCCAGGAACGAGCCTCCCATTCCTCCGCAGGCTTGCTCAGGGGCCGAGGCGCATGCGAGAATAGGAAGGCAGCGTAGGCGGCGGCAGCTTCAAAGACTGGAGACAGCGCCGCCGGCTTGGTCAGGGGCAGAGCCGCAGGCAAGAACAGGAAGGCATCGGATGCGGCGGCAGCATCAAAGGCTGGAGACAGAGCTTGCACATGGAATCTGCAAGAAAGCTTGTTCAAAAGATGTGAGGATTGAGCCGTCCTCCAGAACTGGAAAGGCCAGTTCCCTCCGTCGACAGAGAGCCGAAGCCGGCCAGAGGCCAAGGGCGCAGAGGCGGCGGCGGCGTTAGGGTTCGAATGTTCTCTCATCGACATCGTTCCGGGTGCATTGTCTTTTATCGTTCACAACAAAATTTAATGTGATTTGGGTAATTTGAGACTAGATCTATATAGTTATTTATGATTCCTTGTAGATATCATCTGATCTGATGTGATTTTTATTCATGGTAGATGTGTTTTGAATGTAATACAAGGAATCTGACATGGGCATTGGTCACTTTTGGGATTTTCATTTTCCAGGATTGTTTTTCATCTCATCATAGTCTTGGTGTTCACATTAGCTTTGTCAGGTATGTATTTTTATCTTTACTACTCAAATTGCAATGTGTATTTCTTTTTTTAGGCACTAAAATTGCTCAGGGGTGCTTGTCCACTTTGTAGTTCCTTCTTGTATTTATGATGTTTGTAAGAAAATTAATTAATGTAAAGTAGCATATTTCATTTTGCGGGTTTTGTTGACTTTGTGATGTCTTCTTCACAACAAGTTTTTAAAATTAAATTAATATGGCATATCCCTTTTTGAGGATTTTGTTTAGCATGAGTGCCAATATCTCCTTGTAATTCATATTGAATGATACATTTCAAATTGCTTTGTTAAAAATGCACATTAGTGAAGATGGTGTTTTGATATTTAGCGCAACACAATAGTATTTAGCATAGGAGGACCTTCATGATATATCTGCCCCTACAATCAACTACATGAGAGATATGCCTTGGTCTTCTCATAAGCTTAAGACAAACATTTTATTTTTTCTATAATTGTAACATATTATCCCTCATTTAGGCACTAAAATTGCTTAGAGGTACTTGTGTGTTTTGTGTTTCTCTATTGTCTTTGTGATATCATTTTAATTGCAAGCTAACTTAAAATAAAAATTTAAGTGAGATATATTTCCACGAGGATTTTGATATGTATGAATGAAATTATCTCCTTGTAATTTATATTGGATGATACATTGTAAACTGGTTTGTTGAAGTGCATATTAGTGAAGTTTGCATTTTGATATTTAGCTTAACATAATAATTGATCCAAGTCTGGGTGTGAAGAAGGACCCTTCCAAGACCTTTTACTTTCATGATGTTTTAAAATTGAATTTTAAAAGAACATTAACAAATACATCTGCATGCGGAAAAGAAGAGGAACATAACAATCATCAACACATGAAAACATAAGCATTGATAACGAAGTTCATCCAGGAGGGACTACGTCTCTGGGTCCCAGTGTCAAGATGGTGTAGGCCACTGGATTAAGTGTTATCAACAAAGGTGATGTACACAAGAGATGATGTCGCGATCATATAAGGAAAAATTCCCTCACACAAGAGTGGCTCTAAGAGATATTCCACAATTAGAATTCTCAATCAACCTCCTATAAGTATGACACAAAAGCATGCATGGTGAGAATCCCGCCAACATGGCACAAAAGGGATGTCAAAAAAAAACACATGCATGATGACAACAAGAGTATCCTAGCAACATACAACAAGGGATCTCAAAGCATAACATGAAAAGTTATAACAACAAGTACATCATATAGAATATTCCACATCAAATCAACAAGGAATCATGAAAACATGGAATAAATAAGATCCCGCCTCAATATCAATCAAGGATCTATGAAGCATAATGGAATAAGAAGAAGTATATAAACAATGATCATATACGTCACACCACGGGCCATCTGAAGAAGTGGATGTTCATAAGACAATCCACGGTGAATACGTTGTTCACATTATCGATGCGTAGGCACAACCTGCTACCAATTTGTCACAGCCTCACTATGAATGGCCATATGAAGAAGCAGGGCATTTGAAACAACTATCAATAAGATGAATCTCATTGAAACATCGATCTCACAGCATCGATTTTCAAGAAGAATTGATAAAAAAATGAATCGATCATAAAGAGAAGAATCGAGCAAAGAGAGAATAACTGCTTTGGATTCTCAGCTCTGTAGCTCGATGGCTATCCAGCTCTATAGTGCTCTGTCTTATGTCATTATAGCTCTGCGATCTACCTAAATTTCAAGTTCTCTCTGGTTTCATGCTTCTCTGTAGCTCTGCGGATCTGCAGAGTTCAAGCACTACTTTGGCTTCTCTATGTAATTCACAGCATTGTCAAGCTATCTCTGTCACGTAGCCTCTCGCCTCGGCTCTCAGGCCTCTTCATGCACGCAGGCTATCGGGCATTCCCCTTTCAGCCTCATCTCTTTGCCATGTGCCCTCTTCACCTCTATCAAGCAGCCTTTTTCCTCCTGCCTATCTCTGCTCTCTGCATCCATCGTGTTTTATAACACATTTGGAACAGGGCTGCTTAGAAATCAGGGGGGTCTGTTTTGTTTATAATGGAAGCCATTTACATAGAAGCATTGACCGTTGAAACAAAACCTTGAAAATAGCCTTTTTTCTGTTAAACAGAAATACACTGAAAAACTGAAAAATCTGACCAAAACATAAAAGACCAGATCTCAAATTTTATTAAATCGGACTTATAATTCCCATCAGGTCCACGCCTAATTGCTTATTGTTATCGGTTCTGCCAATAGCTCTGCATATCAGAAGATCGTTGATCGCCGATCGCCGATTCGTCGATATGTCGATCATCGATATGTCGATATGCCGATATCGACAATCACTAATCGCAATCGCTACGACCTAGGGTCTTGGTCCTAGGCCTTTCGCCGACCTGATCCGCCGATGCGACACTCCATTGCTGATCGCTGCCTGAATAGCATAGATATCTTCCATCACTTGCCTCCAATTATGATTTTCCTTTTAAAGGCTTGAAACCCATTTTTAAAGGAAAATGCCTCATTTTCCTAAGGAACAAAGCAACCTTCTTTTCACGATAACTTCATCATTCGGACTTGGATTGAAGTGTTGTTCACACCGTTGGAATCAGGATGATGAGATCTATGCTCTAGTCTTGGGTTGACATCATTCTGAGTGCTTTTATTTTTGAGCATTCATGAGCCTTCTTTGTCTCGGGTGTCTCTTTGGAGCCACTTGGATCAATAATGATTAACATTGGATAGTCATGAAAGATATGTTGATACAATTAATAGAAATTAATAAACACAACATTGCATCATTTAACAGGGTATACATTGGAATAACACAACTGTATGTGGTGGTTTTTAACATCTCATGGTGTATATCCCTACATGTATGGTCATCAAATGCTGCAGTGCTAGGTGTATATTCGTAATATACAATCAAATATGTGAGTGCCGTATTTAATGTAAATGTTTGTATATGATAGGAGATATGTCACATTTGAATTATCATGTTTATGTGTTGTAACTTGTTATTGCATTTTCTACTTGGAGACAAAACAATATTTTCTACCACTAATCAACATGGAAAAATACCCCCTAAGACTGAATTTTGTTGTCAGTGATATATTATTTTACAAAAATTGCCTGAATTTTACTAGATCGATGGGGTAGCCATGAGAAGTTATTTTGGCTGATTCCACCAAGAGCTTGCACCTAGGAATTTTACCCAGTGCCATCCCTTTCAAATTTGTGCCATTTGGGCAGGGAAAGCACATTCAAAACTAAATCTTAGTGGACAAATTAATTTCTTGTTGACCTGCAAAATGAACTAATACTTCATTGCCAAGAAGTGAGAGTTTATGAATGACCCTATCAGAGAAATTTGGTGCATGTAGTGATAGGCAAGACATTCTAGACCATAGGTGTGAAGGGGCCTACTCAAATGCATGATTGTTTTTGGTAATGTAAATTCATGGATGGGATATTACATTGGTTATAGTCTATGAATAATAGGGGATGCACATGTGATTGACTGATTAAGGCCACTTTATATTATTTCTGTTGTGTTTTGATATAAATTTAACTCTTTTGCTTGCTCACATTTAGTTTTCTTGAATCTTTCCTAAACTATTTTAGGATTATTGTCTCTCAAATCCCTTTGAGTCACTTTTTTGTCTTATGGTTGGACTAGAGTGAACATGGCTTAAGATATCAACAAATTATCCTACTAAAAACTTTCTTAATTGATTTGTATGTCTTTAGTTTCTTTTCTTCTCTTTATTACTCCAGTTTCTATGATATTAGCCTTGTAATGGAACCATTAGAGAATATCCTTTCTTTGTAGTTTTTCAACTAAATATATTGACATTTGGCATTACATCGAGAGGTACATTCTATAATCTACATCTCTAGTATGCCAAAAACCTTAAATATATATCTAGTGTAGATTCGTATTAGCCGTGTATCTATCAAGTGTTGAGATTCAAGGTGAAAACATTTTTTAGAGTGCAAAAACTTAAGGAAAGGTTCACACTTCAAAGGATTTTGTCTGTCTTGGTGCTTGACAGATCTGGGGTTAAGATAGATCTATGATGCAGGGTGATTTGAATTATTGCAATATTCTATTCATATTTCTTGCAAACAATATCATATTAATCACCTTGGGCCCAGAGCATATGAATTTAAAGGAGAATGAATTCATGGAAATATTTTAGTTGTGTATTATAGCTACGTATGGGAGCATACACAATGGAATAAAAGAATAAAAATGGAAACATAATGAATAGAGGGAATGCATTGAATGTTGGAAAATATCACTAGTAAGTATCTCCACTAAGAAGAATTACTAATCCAAATTCACACCTTATTACATAATAAAAATAAGGGTTAAGAACATTCATAATGGCTACTTGTAAAGAAAATAAATAAATTAGTGGGCCCAATTTTGGACCATTGACTAGTCCTAGCTTCATTCTCTTAGGGCCTTCCAAAATATCTCTAGACAACAACTAATTGCTCCTACAAGCTACACCATTGATCCATATACATCTATAATTAATTCCCTTCATATTGTTGGATATGTGTTACATTATTTGTACTGGTAGCCTCATGCATAGGTCATACATGTTAGGGGAAATGAGACCGTACACAATTGAGATGCAACCAAAAATATTATATATCAAGATGCTAAAAAATCAGTTGGAAACAAAAAAATATGATGGCAAGTATAAGTCATCACTCTTAGAAAATTTAATAGCCCTTGCCACACACAAAGAGAAATTTTTCCACACAAAGGAACAAGTTCATGTAGTAGAACTTGAAATGCCTACCTGGTTGGTTTTAGATAACTTTAATAATGTCATTTGAGCATAGTTGATTGGGTTTCATCCAACAATAAAGAAATATGGTTTGGCATCATATAATTAGTCATTTTTTTCATGATGAATGTTTTCTTTTCAAACCTATTGGTTTCTTATCTAAAACTCCACTAAGGAAAACTCAAATAATGCACATGTAGGAAAACAGAAATCAAGAAAATGAAAGTTGACAACTTAGCTGGAGTAGCAATGAAATCCTCCAATACCTGCTGCGATTGTTCATAGAAAAGAAAGTGTGGAATATGAGAATGTAACATATATTCTTACTAAAACAACCTTGCGAGATGCATGCAAGTTAGCTTGCAAGTCCAATAAAGATATGGGAAAGAAAGCTAAAAATGAAAACTTGTATGTATCTAGTTGGCTTCACTCAGAATAATCAATCAACTATATTGCAATTAGGATTTTGCTAGTTCTACCTACAATTTTATATCCACTCTATTGTTTTGTAATATTGACCATCTCTATTAAGATTCTTTTTGTATCTGAAATATGAAAGTTTTTGTTTTAAGATGAAGTCTTCTAAGAAACATTTACACACTTTTTTACTTGGTCAAACTATATTTTTTTAGTACAAGAAGCATTTTATGAAAATCAATGAAATTCACATCATTTGGCAAGGCCTTTGCAAGCTTCAGAAACCTAAAATATTGAATGTGAATTCTATTTTGAGGATTGCAAAAAGCTTCATGGATAGAGAAAATAATTTGGAAGATGATTTCTCTAGGTAGTATTTCTCTTTGAATAAGACCACTAGTTGTAGTGGATTGCCAATATAATTTATAGTTGTTTATCAAGCTTCAACACAAATCTTATCCTTTTTTGATTGATTATTAATTGATGGATTTGTTATTTCTACTTGTTTCTCTTTCTTGAAGTTTTTGTGGTATTAGTTTGAATTAATTGAGGATCAAACATTGGTGGTAATGTTGTAATTTGTTAGATTCCTGTTTGTATTGAATCAAGTATTTGTTGTAAAAGATCAATCAATGTGTTATATCTTGGAAATTACAAGTATCTTAAATATGGGAAAACTATTGATGCTTTGCATGTAAATCTGCAAAAAAGATCAAAACTACTCTTATTTTATCTTTTCAATATAATGATCACTGATGTTTTGAGTTTGAGTGATTGAGGATGGCCACAGGTGTCCCTCAAATTGGAAGTTTGGTGTTGGAATTTAGTGTGGATTTTCCATTCAAGAATCATATTGTTGGCATTATGTTTCTGGTATGGTTATATGTTACAGATGTTGTACTTGATGGCAACACCCATGGCATGGCTCTCAATATGATGAGAATTAAGAAGTACACAGGAGAAAAGTTCACAGGAATTTTATGCAGAGAAAAGTTTATAAAAGTTTATTTCATGTGGAGAAAAGTTCACGGAATTTTATGCAGAGAAAAGTTTATTTCATGTGGGAAAACTTACCTTTGGTCCATGGTAGTTAGTCCTTGGAATTTGAACCTATGGTTTTTGGACCATGGCATCTCGACAGACGTGTTGATCCCTAGTATTGAGTTGATGGTATCGGTTTGTTATGGTTTTTGTCCGTGGTATTGGTCCATGATTTGAGGAAGAGCTTTCCTATATAAAGCAAAGGAGATCATTTGGCTTGTGTATGCTTTTGGGTTGAATATCTTAAGATCTGAAATATTGGGTTATTGTTTC
>APFE030030142.1:0-15773 GCA_000404065.3 Pinus taeda
GGCTTCTATGGGGCACAATAGTAACAATATGAGGACTACATGGGTACAACAATATAATAAGGCGGTTGTACTAATAGCAATAAGGGGTTACACTAGTAGTATAGGGGCCTAACAGTTGAAAGGAATTGTGATAAAAATTCACCTATCCAAAGCATATGATAGATTAATTTGGCTATAATTACACGGAATTCTTACCCACTTGGGATTTTAGATTTACTTTATAAATTAGGTTATGGTTTTTATATCTTTATTCTCCTTTGAAGTCCTTATTAATGGTACAACCTCTCACTTTTTATATGCATATCATGGGCTTTTCCAAGGATTCCCTCTCTCCCCTCTCTTGTTTCTACTACTGGACGAAGGCCTAAGCATGATTTTTATTGGAGGAAAAAGGAGGAGGGGCCCAAAAGGGAATTGTGGTGGCTAAAACCCTACTAATCACACAGTTTATTTTTGAAGAAAATATATTATTGTTCAATGATGGTTCTAGGTGGGACACAATTGTAATAAATGCATATTTTCAACTCTTCCAAAAAGCCATGGGTATGCAAGTTAATATTACCAAATATACCCTCCCCTATTGCCCTACCCAATTCTAAAATGACTAATTCAAATTCTCTCTTAGATTTTCAAATTAATTAATGTGATTATGGTTTAAAACAACTATATTTCACCTTAAGATGAATGATTATCAGAAGACTAGTTGGCTCTGGTTATTAGTAAAAGTGGAAAAGAGCTTAAAAGTATAGATCCATAAATCACTTTTGAGTGTTATGAAATGGGTTCTCATGAAGTCCGTGCTTGAAGCCACCCCAATCATTAGATTTCTCTATCATGGATCCTAAAAGGAATCCTTAACAAAGTGCACAAATTATGTTCTTGGTTTCTCTAGTAAGGGACTAAGGAACACTATGTTATCCCATGATTGACATTGGGAAATTTTTTTGTACCCAAATATTATGGAGGATGGGCGTTAGAAAATATACCCCTTTATGTAAAATATTTGGAAGCGAAGGTTGGTTCGAGGCTTCTCTCTACATATCATTTGTGGACCATAGTGGTTCACAAGAAGTATATTTTTCCAAACAATTTTTATTAGTGGATAAGGTATCAGGTGAATAAGAGAAAAAATTTATAGGTTATTTGGAAAGTTGCCTTATCATCCTTCTCTATGATTGAAGAAGGTTTCTATCAAAAGGTGCGGAATGGGGAAGAAATGAGGATAGGTGTGGACCCCTGGGTGGGATGTAGAGAAAAATATCACCTCCCACTGAATTTGGTGAATCTTTTCAATAGAAATGGTAGGTATACGCTAAACTAGGTGGTAGATAGCACATAAATAACAATATGGTCCCAAGGATGTTCCCTTGCACATCAATTGAAAATTCAAGAAAAATTAGAGGATGGTTGGGACAACTATATATTAAACCTTAATATTTCTCATGCTTGGGACAAGGATAAAGAAGACTGCTTGAGTTTGGTTTCTATCCTTTTTGGGATCACATGCCCAAATTGTGATATAACCACTTAATCAATGTTAGCATATCACGTAGAAGTGTGGTGATGGAAACAATTATCGAAGTGAAAGTGACCTAAAAAATAATGGGATTTTATGTGGTGCCTCATTGAAAACAAAGTCTGGAAATGGGACAGTATCCAGAAATGTCATAAGGAAGGGCCTAGTTGGTTCCCCCTATGCAAAAATGTGGAGGAAATTGTTGGCCACTTATTCTTGTTATGCACCTTCACAAAGTAAATTTGGGTTGACTACTATAGGAGCCTGACCTTGTGCATTGAGTGTTAATGGGAGACTCTCGTGGAAGCATAGAAAAATTGGTGGCATGATCCAATTTCAAAAGGTTATAAAGATATCCCACCCCTAATTTGTTGGGGGATTTTTATTTCCAAGATCTTGATCATTTTCTAGGGAAATAACCATTTTCCAAGAGTTAGTTCTTAAATACTTTCTATTTCACCCTGCTTCTCAATAAGGATTTTGTGCCTCCTCTCCCTTTAATCATGCGTGGAAAGATAGACTCCACACTTCCATAGGCATAATTTCATGGGCCATAACTTGTTGGTGATGACTATGGGGGGGCGAGGGCGGTGTTGTACTTTTCTTTAGCAAACAACACTCCTTTAAACTTTATATGGGACTAGTTAAAGAGATAAACAATTACACAAAAGTATTTGCACTCAAACTCTTTCTCATGTTCACAATTAGGAAATAATGTTGATCCTTTTAGATATTTTGTGGTTCTATGCTTGTTATTAATTGGCTCAAGGAGACAAAAAGATGCCACTACCAATATTTTTCTTCCCATATTAATAGAAGTTCTTCATATTAAAAAGCCTTTTGATTATATATCTTGCTATCATATTTATAGGTAGGGAAAATTTTAAGGATAGAAATTTATCTTAAAGTTTAGAAACCTTGGCAAATCCCACTAGTCCATAATATGAAATATATAAAATGTTTGGAGATATTTTTGTAAAAATTCAAATTTATAATATTTTTATATAGTCTATATATATATTTTTTGGCGTTTTTTAGGGTAAAATAATTACATTCCATAAAATTTGGGCGAATCATGTTTCCAAAAAATGGAAATTAGCGAATGTTTTTTTTGGTAAAAGTATAGAAAATTAGCCCATGCGTGATTATTAGCCCCTGAAAATTTCCTTCTTTACAGGGAATGCAACACAGTTGTAGATGCACTATCTAAGGAATGTGTTGCATAGGTTTTTTGGAAATAGAATATTCATGAATATATATGCATAAAAAAACTAGAATATTTTCGTAGACCTTTCATAGGAGTACATCAACAACACTAACTTAGAGGATTTTTTCCACTTATGATTCTTATGGGACACATTACATTTTTATATGATCCTAATTGCATCCTCAGATGATTTGTGAACTTTTTATGTGCACAATTTTATGTTGCTACAAATTTTATGTAATTATGAATATTGTTTACGAGCGATGCACTAGAGAAACGTTTGGTAGGGTCTCGTACTTCCTACTGTAGCTAGATGATTATATACCATAATGCATACATATGCATCAATAGAATTTAATGGATTCATTATGTTAAATAAAAAATTACATATTTATTTATTGAATAAATAATAGTATATAAACAAGTGAAATCAACTATCAATATTTTATAAAACAAGTGAAAATCAAAAAGTTCTTTTAGTTAAAAACAAATAGTGTCAAGAAGCGCATTATACAACCCCATATCAGAGTGATGATTGAATTGATAAACGTCCCTTTTAAAATTAAATTAAAATATTATCTAAATAAAAAAATAAATTTTACCAAAAAAATAATAATAGTAATGAATATACATGTTTTTTTAGCTTTAATTATCTCACTATGCTCGCCTCGTTACTTGATATGACGACCCAATGTGAAGGAAATGTAAAAATCCTTCACTCTCACTCTAACACATAAATAAAATATTTCGATATCCATATGAAGTAAAATATTTTTACAGTAAATTTAGAGAAATTTTTAGTAATTAAAAATAAATATAAAAAACTCTTATATTTTCTCTTTCGTATCACAAATTTATAATTTATTTTTAAATATTTGAATACAAAAAATATATTTGAATATCAACGTAAATTTATTTATTTTAACACAAATTTTCTATATATAATGTTCACCATAATAAAATATTTCTATCCACAAAGAGAAGAAGTAATTGAAAGTGAAAAAGTTTAATTATTTCCTTATAAGGATAAGAAAAGGGAGATGTGTAATTCATTCAAATTTGAATATAAAATTAATATGTGGCATTTAAAATATATATATTTTTTCTAATTTAAATTATATTAAATGAAAAATCAAAATTATAACAAGAAACAAAACCTTCAAAGTACATCTTAAGCATTTTTGGTGTCACACACCAGAATTGTTCATGGGCTTTTCTTTTTTCCTCTTTCTCCTACTTACATCAATCCAACTTATAGATTTATTAGTTACAACTAAGAATAAAACTATATCCTCATTTTTTGTGAGATATCCGTCATTACTAGCTCAATCGAGCTTATAATTTCCTCATCACTATTTATGTGATCAAAATCATGGGTGCGATTTTCCCCGTTGGCTGTAGGCATGATTTTTTTTTATGCTCTCTAGTTATCCTTTGTTGAAAGATCCACTCTTATTGAGGGATGAGTTAGTGCCAGTAGGGTTAGCATTGGATCTAGAGAAACCATGTTTTCTAGGATTTTCTTCCACCACTGAGACAGTTATGTCTTTTGGCATGTTGATTTCCTAGCACTTGTTTCCACCTTCTAATATCGCCATCCACGATTCATTTTTCTCCATTCTCATGAGCCAAACTTATAATTTGAGGAAGGGCATTCATTCTAAACATTCCCAGATTTTTGACAAATTATACAATGAAAAAAGTATTTTTCTAAGCTAAAGTTTGATGATATTCCTTTCAAACCCATTTTAGAATAATTTTATTTGGTAATCCTTCATTTAAATCCAATTGCACACATATGTAGATGAATGAGATGAAAACTTTAACCAATATTTCACTATCTAATTTGATGAAGTGTCTAATTGAATCTCTAATATGTTCAAGGATGTTAGGCTAGAGAAATTAGTTGAGTATGTTTGGGAGCCTTACCCATACCGAGGTATCCAAAGACCATGGTAAGAGGATTAAACTCTGAAAACTAGGGTTATACCTAAAGACCTTCCTAGCCCTAAAACTAAGGCCCTTGGTGGAAAACCATATTGTGGTCTTCAAGATCCTTGAATAATACC
Source organism: Pinus taeda (assembly GCA_000404065.3). NCBI lineage: Eukaryota > Viridiplantae > Streptophyta > Pinopsida > Pinales > Pinaceae > Pinus > Pinus taeda. The sequence continues at coordinate 4,793 of APFE030030142.1, forward strand.
ATACAAAATTCTCTTAAAAAAATAAAAACTCAAATTTTTGGGACCAATTCTAATGAACCTTGTCCTAAAGGGTAAATTCTAGGGGAAAACATTTGTTCAATCGGTATATACCTGTTTGTCGCTTAAATATTCTATCTTTATCTTGGTAAAAATCTCATTTACCTCGAGCATAGTGGCATCCATATAATGATCCACCATAAAGGCTTGGCATGAGAGCTCTTTAGGTGTATTAGAGCTATAACCTGTCATGGGTATCTTTGAATGACAAGGGTTTTGATGTAGGTGACACTCCATTACCTCTAACACCTCCTTTCAAGCATGTAACAAGATAGATATAGGAAACCTTCTTGACGCCATAATTATTGAGTTAGTTTTCCATATTTAGTTTCCTCCCTTTAAAAAAGCATCCTCATCACCACCAAAGGAATTCTAGTCAACGTTTCAATACTATACATAAGCAATGATACAACATCCATGTCACTAACCTTGATGCATGGAGAACTTTCAACAAAGACTTAATGAAAGTTAGGAATTTTTGCAGATCAAAATCTCCAAAACCATTCATTATCCAATGTAAGTTTGGTTCTAGAACCTTAGTAGCTATCTCCAGCAAGAAACCCAAGATAGACATGGAAAACATAGGTACCTTTCTTGGTTAGAAAATTATGTCAAACACTTTGAAAATATTCTCAACCTTCTAATGGGGAACTTCATCAAATATTATGACAAACAAATTATGGGAAAGCTTCATATACCTTTGTTTAACACCCCTAAATTCCATCATGTAGTTTAAGAGCCCTTTGAAGTCCACACTAGAGGGGACACCTGGGACAATTAAGAGTTCACCCTTGGTCATGTTGATGTATACTTCTTCTGAGAAAAATTCCCCCATCCTAAAGCCACAAGACAAGGGTGAGCCAAGCAACATTCGAAGTGCCATGAATAATCCTTGCACTGATATATGCAAAGGCCCCATTAGAGGATCAGGGGCATTTCCACCATGTTGATTGACCAATATCTTCATTCATCGAGTTGCTTTGGGGTTCCTTTGATTCACAAGAATCACAAACAAATTTGATGCCATGTCCCCATTTATTTACTTTTCGGATAAGGACAATTCTGTGGCATTTAAAATATCATTAATAATAAAAAATGATAACATATGTTATAAATAAAATATTTCAATATGTAGGGTTAATTCATATTAACATGTTTTAAAACTATATTAATAAAAACAACTTTTACAATGTACAATGTGGTTCATAAATAAAGTATTCGCTACCATGTCAACTAAATTATTTCAATGTGAATACATATATATTATATATAGTTTAGGAGAAAAAAAAACCATGTATATATTGTATACATAAATTGAAAAAATATGACTTTTATGGTTGAAACATTTCAAATAATCTCATTTTTTTACATTTGAGCCCATTTTCAAGTATATTTTTTAGTCAATTTTGTCTAAAATCTAACAAACATTTGTTTGAATTTCAAGTTTAAGTTGTTTAGATTACACAATCCAACCATTGAAGGGGATTTTCAAGGAATTAAATCCATGTATGCATTCAAAAAAATCTATTTAAACAATGATCAATTTGACATGATATATATATATATATATATAACAAGGATCTATCAACCATCAAACATTAAGACAAATCAAATCTTTTGAGGAAAATGTTTTTTCAAGTTTTACACTACAACAATGGTTTACACCTTTAAAAAATTGATCCCTCTTGATGCATGCTATATGATTTAAGTGCATCTACGCTGGTCCTTTATGTGTTGAGTAACCTTGATGGTTTGTGCTATGGTTCTTCTGTCGGCTTATTTACTATTTATTCTACCGTATCTCTTATCTTTTTCTCATGCCTTGACAATGGATCTAGTTATTAGCTCTAAAATGTCAAGACCAAAACCATCATCTATGGATCGTCCTTCCTCACCAAGAAAAATCTTTTTGAATGAGTTTTTAGTAGAAGGAAGACATGTAATTCCTTCACTACTGTGGAGTGGATAGATGACATGTAAAAGTAATATTATTGATATTACATGAGGTATAAATTCATTTTATGTTTAGTTCAAATGGAATTTTTAAAACAAAAATCTATTAGTTGAAAATTATATATAATGTTAGTGATAAATGAAATATCTCAATCCCCATACTAAATAATATGATTTTATATCAACATTATATAAATAGAAATAAAGAAATTTAAATTGTTATTATTTTTTTTCTCATTCTCCTAGATATGGACTTACCATATAATATTTGAAAATTATTAATAAAAAAAAAAATTCAATGTGGGTTATAAATCAAATATTTCAATATGCATATTGAGTAAAAGATTTTAACATCACATATATAGAATGGATACATGTTTTATACTTCCAAATATGAGGAGCATATATTAACATTTTAATGTGAAGAATGTGAATCATAAATAAATTAGTTGAACATCAACTATGTATATATTATGTAAAAGAATCCAAGTTAACTTTTTATATATTACATAAAATAAGTTAAAATATTGTATTAGTTTGATGCACAAAGTCAGCATAGATCTATCTTAACTCTAGATCTACTAGTAGTGGAGAAGAATAAAAACTCTGAAGGTGCAAATTATAACTCAATTTTTACACTCAAAATGATGTTTTCATCTTGGGGTATTTGATCCCTCTCAGATCTTTGTAGATCTAGAATAAAAAAGGGTATATGACGGTAGGTAAAACAATATAATGATATGTTACTCAGTATGATGAAGAAATGGAACTCTTCTTTTACTCAACTCACATACACACACATAGATCCACTACGATCTAAGAGGTATCCACTAGAACACTTAACTCTGGATCCACTAGGATCTAAGAGGTATCAAATCTATGAAGATGCAAACCTAATTTTGAGCAAAAAAGTTAGTGCTTCATAGATCAAAATTTATATGTGTGTATGTGTGTGTATGTGTGTGTGCATGTGTGTTTATTAATTATATGCTTAAAATATCAATCATTATTATTAGTTCTTGCCAAAGTAGAATTATAGCAATTGATTTTCCTTTTGACAACTATTAGTTTACTGTTGACCAATGAAACTTATAATGTTTAAATTTGAAAAATGTTACTTTCCGATATTATTAAAAAAATATATTTTTCAAACATTTGATTGGACCATAGCTTGAAGGTCTTATTCCAATGTTTTCACATTATCATTCCATTTGGATAATTCTCTGACATATTTTATGTCATAATTTATGGATATGGTTGCAATATTCAAGCACGATTTAAATATTTATGTGTTGATTTTTTATCTTAGGCTTTGAAGGATTACCATATGACAATAAAATCCTTGAAAATAGCTCATACTCAAGTAAATAGATTTTGGGCTTGTAGTATGCTCTAATGCTACTTATTCTTAGCTAAGAGTTTGTCTTCCTTAGACATAAGGAAATAGGTAAAAAACCCAAGACCAAGAGGCATCTGGTAGGAGTGAAATCCTTTCCCTTTACGAACCACCACCAAGTAATTACAAGTGGCCCCTTATGGACCACCAACTTGTAATTACTGTTGGTGCCTTACACACCACAAGCCGATAATTATAGGTGTCATGGTTTTCCTTGAATAGTAGTGATGAGTCAAACTATAATATTTGATAAAAGTATTGATGGCTATCCCAATTGTTGGTTTGACAAATGTGTTATGTTATTTTTCCAATTGTATAAAATGAAATTAAATAACATATTTACCTTTTTTTCCCATGGAAAAATTCGTAATTTCATTAATAAGAAAGAAATTACATTTTGTAGGTACATATGCATATTCCAATATTTCTACCAATAGATAACTGCTTCCGAAGAAGAATCAAAGCCCACTACTAGAATCCACACAGGGTGGTAGTAGCCCAAACAGAGTTCGAGAGAAGAGTCCAAAATATAACAAAAGAACATCATTGTAAATATTATCTTAATCCATGCAGGGAGATAATACCAAAAACATGTACTGTGCCAATCAAATGGCCGCATATTAGTTCATAAACAGCAAAAGAAATATGTACAATAATATGAGATCAGAATCCCATGATTAGTCAAAAATGTCCATAAAAGGCCTGTGATAGTACTGGTAGAGATCTCCATCAATCTGTTCACTGATCATCTAGATGCCCTGCTCCCAGATCACACCTTCTTTGGAAAGACGGTAAGCCTCTGAGTTCTTCTCCCTGTAGATATGATTACATGAAAAATAGCCAAAATTGGATGTCAATCTTAAAGCTTCATCAATTATGTGTCTTAATGAGAAAGACCAGCAAGAAGAACTTTTGTTCAACCAATCACAGACAATCTTAGAGTCACCAAACAGTTGTAATGCATGGCAGTTCTTCTCCAAAGCAAAGTGAATGATATAAAAAGCTGGTGAAAGTTCTGCGAAGTTATTCGTTCCCCTTCTTAAACCCATAGATAGGCAGTAAGAGTGCCTCTCAGATATGTGTAGGATAGCACGCCCTCCACAACTGTCTTCTTGTGCAGCCCCATCAAAATATGCCCAGGGTCTGTTGGGGTCAATCTATTCATGAGATATGATTCGTGTGTTTAGGGGGGTGGGTCATCAGGGATAAGGTCATAATTCGCTTTGATCATGGCTGCAGTGATAGTCCACCTGAGGGAATGTTTTGGAATATTAAAATATTGCGAGCTATCTAGATAGCCCAACAAAACAACAAGGGAAGGTTTCTTGATTTGTGGTGCAAGGCAGAGGAAAACCAAGGTTCTAGGTATCAACCAGAGAGCCCAGTTGCCAGTTACAATTTGTGGGTATAGCTGCAGTCACAAGATTCCATAAATTGTGAACAACATGGCAGTTCAGGAATATGTGGGAAGCTGATTCACCATCCTTGTTGCAAAAGTGACACCAATGTGGGCCATAGAAAGATCACTTCATCAGGTTATCCCCATGGGGATTTTATTTCTTAGGATGCACCACATTAATACTCTAGATCTAGGAGGCGCCTTAAGCTTCCATAGGTGTTTCCACCACTGATGAAGGACCTGGGGCTTTCACGAATTTGCTAGAATAATGTAACCCTCCTTTGGTGTATATCTTCTTGATTTCTCCAGAGCCCATATTATCTCGTCATCCCCATCTATAATTCAGATATGAGCCTCCGAGAGGGCCTGTGTATAGTCTCTCCAGATCTTCTGCCATTCAGGAGGAATGTTGAGATGATGATCAGTTTTCCAAGCCTGTTGTAGGAAATAGGAGTTGAGCTCATCTGCAATGTGAGCAAGGTGTGTAACATTTTTCTCCCTTAGGAGCGCTAAGAGATCCGAAGTTAATCTGTACTTGTTCCCTCATCCAATCCATGGGTCTATCCCAATGCACACACAGCTCCCCGAATGGATCAGCCAAGTAATGCCAAAGTGGATGGGATCCAAAGCTTTTAGGACATCCTTCCATATTATCGAAATACCGATATAGAGTCCAACCAGTCTTTGGATCCAACCCAGTACTTGACCAAGGGCGATATATTTTGAGTAGGCCACCCTTGTCCACAAACTGTTCAAAGTAACCAATTTCCATCCTAGCTTCACTGTCAGAGCTGAGGAAAAATCATCAATCTTTTTGAGTCCATAGCCTCCCCATTTTTTTAAAAGTGTGAGTGCATCCCACTTTGCCCATGCATATATTCTTCCAGGTTGATTACTCCTCCATAAGAATATGCAGCAGAGATTTTGTATCCTCGACAAAAAGCCCCGATGAATCCAAGCCAGAGACATCCAATACACTGGAGTCACTTCCAAGGCTCTCTTGATGAGTGTCAATCAGCCTGCACGAGATAAAAATCTTAAGTACCAAATGCTGAGCCTTTTCTCCAACTTTGCAATGAGCCAAGTCCAATCCACTATCTTTTATCCTATTGGCTTTAACTTGTAACCTAAATATTTTAACCCCTCTTCTAGTTCAATCTGTGTAAAGTGGAATCTGTGGAAAGCATAATGAATTTAATGCTGTGAGTAGGTTGTGGCTATCAATGTATATTTTCCATCGTTAATGATCATCCCAATGGCCTTTTGAAATAAGGAAAAAATATCTCTGATCGATGTCAAATCCCCAACGATTCCATTGTGAAATACTAGCACGTCATCCACAAACAATAGGTGTGTAAGCGTGCAATAATCCATCATCTTAATGCCAATGAGTCTTCCTCGCCTATGTTCTTCCGTAATTATCTGTCCGAGCCCTTCCATGATCAGGAGAAAAGTAGTGGTGAGAGTGGACACCCCTGACGCAAACCTCTAGCCGAGGTGAAGAGTGGGGTTGCACTCCCATTGACTAGTACACTGAAAGGAATGTTAGTGATGCATCCCATAATCCACCTAATTAAAGAGAAAGGGAAACCAAGGTGGGTTAGAAGCATTCTCGGGTATAACCAATTCACCCTATCAAAAGCTTTAGATAAATCCACCTTCATTATCATACCTTTTCCTTTTTTGTAGTGGAGAGAGTGTAATACTTCCTGTGTAGTCCCAATCACCTCATGGATTTTCATGTCCTTCAGGAATGCAAATTTTTCAAGCAGGATGTGCTTTGATAAGATTGGCTTCATTCTGTTTGCTATAATTTTAGCTATTATCTGGTACAAACAATTACATAGCAAAATGGGATAGAATTCATTAAAATTAGACGGATTGTCTGACTTCAGAATTAAGGAAATGAAAGTGTAGGTAATGGCTGCTTCCAAGTTTCCTAAAGCCCTTTATTCCTCCACAACACTAAGAAGATATAGACCAAACAACTGAAAAAATGCCGAATAAAATTCAATGGACCAACCATCAGGTCCTGGGATTTTGTCTTTGCAGAACCATTTTAAAGTGGCCTCCAGGTCCCCCATTGTGACCTCTTGTACCAAATCCTCCTCACTATCTTGCTCCACATGTCTAGGGAAAATCTGATCAACTCTGATAATTTCTGCTAAATTAGTCTCCCTAGGGTAAATGTAGGCATTTTTAAAATGTGAGTTTGCAAGTGAGGCGAGACGAGGGAAAGTGTTTACTGATCTTCCCTGTTCATCCTGCATTTGCCAAATGGTATTTATAGCTTTCCTCCCATTAGCAAACTTTCGATAAAATTTTGTATTAGCATCCCCCTCCTGAATCCAAATGGCCCTGCTCCTGAATCTCCATTTGTCTTCCATTTCTTTGAGGATATTACCACGAGATGAGTAGAGGGATGTGACGTTGTGCTTGTGCTCCTCTGATCTATATAGCCCTCCCAGCTCATTTTCAAAAACCTCTATTTCAATCTCAATCTGTCTCAGTGCTTGATCATCCTGAATTCTTTTTTGATGAGCCCAGATTTTGGACATCTTTTTGAGCTCTACTAGATTGTGAATAAACCTAGCCGTAGTTGAACCTCTAACCCCTGGTGGGTTCATTCTCCAGAAATCGGTGACTATGTTGATCTATGATGCATCCTTAAGCCAAGTTGAACTGAATTTCACAGGTCCCTTGGCTTGTCTCTTCCACTTTCCATTTCCATATAAATAGGTAGGTGATCGGAGAGCCCACTCGTGCCAACCCATTGTCTGAAATTGAGTCCCAGATCCTTAACGAGAAATCTGTCCAGTCTCTTAGCAATACCATTATCTCCAACACTATTGTTCCTCCAAGTGGCTTGTATTTTTGCACTAGGAATGTCTATCAGATGGTGCTATTCCAACATGGATGGGAAGTAGTCCAAGAGGGAATCCCTTTGTGCATATGTCCCCAAGATTCCACATGTCCTAATGAAAAATTTAGGTCCCCTCCAACTATCAGATTATCAACCAAAAATAGTTCTAGACCCAAAAGGCAGTCCCAGAAATCACGACGGTTCTGGAAAGGCCCATATATATTGATAATCCTGAAGGGCATCCCCAGCTCAGCTGAGTGAACATCTGCACCTATGTAACCTTTTCCGCCCCAACAGTTAATTTCCTTGATAGAACATGAGTTTATGCCCAATGCAAGTCCTCCATAATGTCCATGGGCATCCAATTCTGAAAATCTCCACCCTGGCAGAGAGTGCTCAAGTGTACGAGCAATATCATTAGTAGGACCTCGGGTCTCTTGGAGGAATATAATATCCAATGTGTCAGCAGAGAGTAACCAATGATAAGCTAGTTTTTTGTCCGGCCTAGCTAGCCCTCTGCAATTGTAGAATAGAATCTTCATGGAGGGGGTTTGGATGGGGTTGTTCTTGCTCTAAGAACCCCAAGGATGGTAGTTTGCTTGCCCAAAGAAATGTCAACATCAGCTTGTGCTTGGGCGCTTTTGAATTCAGAGGGATGGCCTTGAGTAGCCTTGGAAGACGGGGGGGATGGAGAATATCAAGTCCCACATGGTCCAGGACCGAGTTCCTCATTTGAGACTGAGTATTATATCTTGGTACTAAGGCTACTGCCAAGGATGCCGAGGGCTGTGGATGAGGGGTGCAAAAAAGAGTGGGAGGAGTGGGAGGGAAGGAGGTGAGGGGGGAGAAATGAAACATAGACTTTGTACAGGGGTCTCAATTGAGAAAATAGTACCCAGACCCAATAACTACTCAATATTGAATTATGAATATCAAAAAAGCATTGAGTGGGGGGTAAGTGGATGGAATTCATACCTGATGTATTGGAGTCACCCGAGGCTGTTGTAGATGAACCAAGTACAGGAGGTGGGTGGCGATGGGGTGGCCTACCATGGTTCCTTGGAGTGCTCTAAGCTGGTTCCGAAGACTGGAAACCAGTGCCCGAAAATGTGGCTATTCCACCAGAGCGAGGAGTAGTAATCCTATGAAAATCATCAGAGGCACGAGGATGTTCCTCTCTGGCAGGGTCATCATGTGACTGAGCCTCCTATTCCAGTGAATCTCGAGAAGAATGTCTCGCTGACTTCCTGTTATTCCACTTGTTCAGAGGGCAGTCTTTGAATAGGTGCCCCACGTTGTGGCAGCACTGACATCTAAAAGGTATCCCCTCATAATCCAGCATCTACCTCTACGCAACATTCCTCCACTGTATGTTAATATACTTCGGAAGCCCATCCATGAGGTCCATGTGCACTAATATCTTGGCATAAGCCATTCGTCCTGTAGTGATAAAAGAGTCATCATAGGTAAGGTATGTGCCCATGGCATCCCCAATCTGTCTGAAGATCTGCTCTGTCCAGAAGTGACAGGGAAGGCCCGAAAGTTGTACCCAAATCGGTCCAGCCCCCATTCCCTCAAGTTCTAGATTGAACATCGACGTCCACCTTTGGAGGAGGACTGGTGCTTGATCAATGTGCCATATTGTGGAGAGGACCCAATTAGTGTGTGCGAGGCATTTGAATTGCAAGGTGAAACATCCCCTAACAAAGGTTTGTACCAGAGGAGGTTTTGACAAATGATGTCCCCAGACTTCCATTGTCCATTTTTGGAGCCTCTCCACGTTGTAATGTCTACCCCTGACACGACCCACCAGAACCTTTTCTGTTGAATCCATAGCTTCACAAAAAGTGTGTCCTCGACAAGCTTGAGGAAGATTTCATTGCTACATAGAGGGAGGTGCTTTTTCCTTTTGGATGTCCCATTTTGTTTGCTGCTCATGCCAATCGCCAACTTATCCACTTGTACTGCCTCAAGTGTGGTCGGGTCCTTCTCTGCCAAAGGCCCTTTTGCCCTTAGATTGTCGAAATACCCTGATATAATACCTATGCCCTTGAAGTTTCCCAAGGGAGGCCTCCCCAAGACTAGAGGAGCAGAATCAACTGGCACTCGACCAACTTGTACTGAAGGATACCCCTCCAAGGGTTTATCTGTTCCCTACCCCTGCAATATTCGAACCCAAATCTGGCCCTAAGTTTTGTGCTTCCGGATCTCACTAGCGTTTGACCTCCAACAAGGAACCTGTGAGGAGCGGCGGGCCTGTGTATTCCTAGTGGCCAAAGCTTCTAAAGGAATTGAGATGGTGGGAATGAGTTGCCGAGTGAGAGTTGTAAGGGCATCGACCTCTGCAGTTAGTTCATAGTCAAAAGCTAAATAATCATCCATAGTTGTCCCAGTCTGAGACCATATCGGTAGATTTTCCGTAGGAACCGTGGAAAATTCAGATTTGTCCATCATAACTGTTACACAAAAATATCGTCACCTTGATTATTTGCAGTCAGTGTAGGCCTATCATTACCTATACCAGCTTCCTAAGAAAGTGTTATACCTCAGCTCTTCAAAACAAGCTTGAGAAATGAGAGAAAGACATTAAAAAAGCAATGTAACTCTGGTTCCGCACTTTCTCTTACTTTTGCCTGCGGGCCCGCGCCTTTTTTTCAAGTTATCTGTGTACTTATACGCTCTGTATGTAAAGGGGAAGGTGCGTACCCCTGTAAAAGTCAAAAGGCGCAATCTTTATCTTAAAAAACTCATCTTGGGTTAATTCTAGAGTTTTCTAGAAGCATTTGTTACGTGGATTGTTTGCTCCAAGTGGTTCATGCATCCCATCATAGGAGCAACTAATCCCTTGTTTAGAGGAGCTATCCCTTTGAAGGAGGACTCTATCCCTTTGAAGGAGGAGCTGGTAAATGATCTCCATTGCACTATAAATTGAGGCATTGGGTCAGTGGCAAGAGAGGTTATAAGCTGAACTTTTGAGGGTAAATGCTAGTGAAATCAAGACTTCCTATTTGAGCTTAAGAGGAGAGATCACATACCTTTTTGGCCCCATTAGGGAGTGAGTGAAGCTTGTCAAAGTAGAGGAGACTTCTTGTTGGACCCTGGAAGGAGCTTGTACAGCGTAAAGGCAAAGGTTGTAAGGTTCTTTTCTTTTGAATTAATACAATCAAGCTCATTTTTCTCAACAAGTATCTTATGCTATTTGTTTCATGGACTCCTTGACTTTCATGTTAAATATGTTTTATAATATTGGATATTCAGATGCTATTTAATTGTTTGCCTGGTTTGTGCTTGCAGGTTTGCGACGAAGGAACTT
>APFE030030143.1:25042-37460 GCA_000404065.3 Pinus taeda
TCCAATGTGCGGGGTTGGAAGTGGTGGTATGGGTAGTTGAGTGGGGGTGTATATTTGAGATGGATGTGGATGGGGTTGTGGTTGGGAAGGTGGTGGAGGCAAATGAGTGGGAGGAGAGTTGTATTGGGGCCTCCACCCCTGATGAGGTGCATTTCACTGAGGCTATGGCTAAGCATAAGAGTGAAATGAATGAGCAACTGGAGAAGCATGGTATTGAGGAGGATACGACCAAGGAGGGGATGTGGACCAAGAAGGATGAATAGGGGGACCCCAAGAAGGCATGGAAGTGGCTTGATAGGGGCCATAATAGGTCTGGGACGTCTCTTGCATTCCCTCCTGGTAGGTTTTGGGTCCATGTGACCTCCTTTGGTTCATGAAATATAGTGGTTCAGTGACTCCTTTGGCCCTTTGATATGCAACTTTAAGTCCGGGCAAGGAAGGGCATTGATTCGTAGGATGGTATTCTTCATAGACAAAACACACTTCTATGGTGTGTAATGGACATTCATTCCTAGGATGCTTTCTAGTGCACCTGGGAAAAAAAGATAGCCAAAGTCCTCTTGGCTTCCTCTTGCTTCCTTTGGATCTGCAAGGTATCCAATTGCATGGTAAGAAACTGCCTCACCCCGCTCTTGAAATCTTCCATCTGATTTGCAAATTCGTTTTTGGATAAGGTACTGCTCCCAACATTTATGCTTGTAGCCATTTGCTCCAGAGGAATGTTTTCTTCTTCTTCTTCCGTTGAGGTTCTTCAAATATGTTTTGTTGTCCACCTAAGGGTTTTTTAATCACAACCATCGAAGAAGAGAGAAGGTTGGCTGTGTGAAGCAGTGGGGGTGTTGTGCAATCATTTTTCTGAATTATCTCTACTCCTACATGGCATGAAAGGAAATCTTTTTGGTTGATTTTTGTTTTTTTCTCTGCTTGTACTTGCAAAAATGAAATAGATTGAACTGCAGCTAACTAAAATCTGTCTTTCTGAAATGAAAATGCAGAATTGAAATGAAAGCAGGAAAGGACTAATCTATTTCACTGAAATGAAATTGCAGGAATGAAATGCTAAGCTATGCTTGCAGAATTGAAATTGTGGAATTGAAATGCTAATCTACGCTTGCAGAATCGAAATGCTAATTTACATTTGCAGAATTAAAATTGCCGAATTGAAATGCTAATTTATGAAAGCAGGAAATGTCTACTCTACTTTTGCGGAAATGAAATTGCAGAATGACAATGAAATAAACTACTTAGCAGAAGATTGCAGTGGAAAATAGAAGAAAAGCAGCAATCACCAATACTCTGACGCTTCCCCGGCAACGACGCCAAAAATAATGGTGGGCCCTAGTATTGCAGCAATAATGCTGCAACTCCTAGGACTCCCTTCTTTAATTTTATCAACCCGATAGTTCGTAACAAACTTGGAAGCGACGGTGATGTATGCACAAGTACTAGCTCTTGCCGCAGATGTCACTTGATCATCTGGCACAAGTCTGCTAGGAGCTTAAGCCAACTTCTATGAGCTCTGAGAAGAAGCTTTTAACTGATGGATGAAAGCTAACTCAAAGGAAGCTAATCTACTTGCAGAAAGAAATTGAAAAACTGAAAGGAAATGCAAACCCTAGCAAACCCTAATTTTACCAGCGAGCCTTACTAATGCGAAAAAGAGGATGCAAGCTACTGAAGGGGATGCCATTGACTTCTAGGAAGGTAAAATGCATGTTTCTAAGTTATCATTATCTAAATAAAACATCTTTTTGTATTTTTGAATAAGTTGTCAGAATTATCATGCATGTGCTTTCACTGTTTTTGACTCTGTAGAGGTGGATCGGTGAGAGAAAATGCTTGCAAGAGGTTGGGAAGGTTCAAAGAGGGCTTAAGGGGTCCCTAGCACCCTTCTAGAGAGTTTCACATATTTTGGCTATCAAGAAACCGCTTTCGTGAGCTTCTACAGGAAGTCTGCAGGGGTTCTACAAGATGTACTGGAATTTCTACAGGATGTCTGTAATTTTCTACAGGGTGTTCAGAAATGGGATTTTGGAGGATGTATGGAGGGAGAAAGATGAAGGAGTGGGTATGGAGGTGAGATAATGGTGTGAGGAGGTCCAGGCCTTGGTGAATGGAGCTAAAGAGTGGCGAGGATGGTTGGATTTGTTCAAGGCGGAGTGGAGCAATGTTGCACAAAAATATGGGAATTAGGGCAAAGTGAGTAAATGGCAAACGTGAGGCAAGAATCCAGGTTGGAGGATGGAGCAGATGGGATTGATGGAGTACAGGTGGATGGAGAGGTATTACAGGCGCTCTGCAACTTATTTTTCGAATTTGACAAGTGAAGACTTGGAAAATCAAGAACCTAATTACTTTGACCTAATCTAACCTAGATAACAACAAAGGAAATGAACATAAGTCTATTTGCAGCGAAATCATATGAAGTAACTATGCAACTGAGCAATCATGAATCTAAGCATGCAACCACAATTGATATCAACTTTGGCAAATGAAAATCTAACATTAATAATTGCATGGTGGAGCAAAGACAGTGTTTTTAGTGGCAGCAAGGTCACCTTTGTCCCAGCTCACGATCCCACTGAGGGAGAGGTGAGATCAGAGGTGCTTGATGGCCTTTTTCTGAAGATCTTCTCTGTTATTAACCTATCCAATCAATCTGAACATAAAAATCCTTTTTAATCATCAAACGCAATCTAAATAACAAACAAAATTTAAATCTAAATAGAAGATTGTATTCTAAGAATGTAGCAAAAACACATAAAGGTAAACAAAGGAGGTATTGGGCACTTGAGATGGGCCCAACCCCAAGAGCTACAACCTCCTAAGAGATATTAGAGCTGGTGCAAAGCTGGATTCATCTTTATTGATCAAAAGAATAGTTACATTCCAAAAACTGTCCACAAGGAAAACTTGAAAATGTGCTGAAATACAGAGCTAAACTACTGCCTAAAAAATGACTAAAAACCGAACTACAAACTAGCTAACTTCTACCTACAAAGTGACTAACTGAAATGCGGTCCTAAGCCTTCTTATTTACACAAATTGAGGACCCCAAAAACATTCCTAAACTTTAGGGACTCGACTGCCAAAAATTGTAGTTAACAACAACTTTACTAGCCCTTGCTCTGCTTCCCTTGTGATAATTGATTTGGTGGCCCTTGAACTCCAAGCTGATGGTGGAGAATTTGAGGTAAGGACCCATAAATGAAGGGGACACCTTCCTACAAATCCTTTCCACGAATTTGGTTTCCAAGTGCTCATTTAAACCTTTGATTTTGTCTCCAAATTGACCAAAAAGACTGCATAAAGCACACATTAGACTTGTTGGCATAATGACTAACCCAATTCACTCTGTTAGCATAAATATAATAAAAAACATGCAATAAACTAATGATAATGGTGGATTAAGTTGAATCAGGAGGCTGAATGAGCCCATATAATTATCCATTTTTGGGGCTCATCAATATGTATTGTAACATTGAAAGGAATATAATGAAAAATTAATCTGGTAGTCCCGGTTTTGGGATCTAGGGGAAAATCTCTATGTATCTCTATTTTATGTTTTATGTTCATGCCATTGTTTATTTTTTGGTTTTAGAATTTGTATTCAAGTAATTTCTATATGGGGTTAAAAACAACACTTTAAAGCGTAGGGGTATCTATCTTTCCACTTCAAATAGAATATAGAGAGGGGGGCGTTTAAATTTATGTTGGCTTTGATTGGGAAAACCAATAAATTCCAGCATTCTTCAACAAATTTTCCACTTATGAAGAAATGTTGGATTGTTTCTTCCTCTTCTTGACACATGGGACATCTTGATGGCCCATGGATGCCTTTTTTCTTTGGTTTTTCTACTGTTAGGATCTTGCCTTTAAGCATGGTCCAAATAAATATCTTGATTTTTGGGAGACTCTATGTTTTCCATACTACTTTCCAGAGAGGCCAATCTGGTTGACCATTATCTTCTTAAAGCTTCATATACCTGATTTTATTGAAAATTCCCCTCTAGACGTCTTCCATTTGAATTTGTATTCTTGACCAAGACTTATAGGAGCTGCACCCTTAAGGTGAGAAAGGGGCAAGTCCCATTGATTGTTGAGATAAGGAGAAAAGTTTGGTGGGCAACAATCTACCCAAGAATTATCTTGATGATTCCATTATGATATTTGTGCAAGGGCGTGAATTCCTTTATCTATCATCTAAGTTTTGAGACGCTGGATGCCTTGATGATTAGAAAGAGGAGATTTACCCAAGATACTATCTTTCCATAAATTTATATCTTATCCAACACCAATAATTCTAGATGTGTTTTATTTAACAAGAGAGAGGTATTTTTTGAGTAAATTCCAGAATTGGGAGCATGGTTTGATGGGTACCTTTTCAGAGAGAAGAAATTATCGAGAAGTATTTAAGTATTTTGCCTCCAAAATTTTCTTCCACCAAGTGGGTTCTCCTGTTATGAATCTCCATATTATCTTAGCATCGAAGGCAATATTCTTTAGCCTAGGAAGTCAAATGGAATTGCCTCCATTTTCAAAAGGAGTAGTTACTTTATTCTAGTTTACCAAACTGAATTTTTTGGTCTCTTATTTACCTCATTGCCATAGAAATTTTCTAATAATTAACTCTATTTTCTTTTGAGACCCAACAGGGGCTTGAATGATAGAAAATTTATCTAGAGGAAGAGATGATAAGACATATTTGATCAAAGTGATCCTCCCAACTAGGTTGAGCCAAAGCATGCCCCAATTATGATTTTTTTTCATATTTTCTATGGCAGATTACCAAATATTTGACTTCAGAATAAATTTTGAAATAGGAAGCCCCAAATGCTTGAAGTGGCCCTAATTTGCTTTGAAGGGAACTCCCAGAATTTAGGAGATGCACTTAAAATTATTGAAGGGGTGTTCCAACCATAAATACTACTTTTCAAATTGTTTAGGAGACACCCTAAGACCTCCAAAAATATGTCCAAAATGATTTTGAACCTTCTAGCAACTATACATGAATTGCCTCCTAAAAATAATGTGTCATCAACAAACAAAGAGTGGTTAATACTCTTGACTCCTCTATTGAAAAAATCTCAGTGATAGAGCCATTATGTTTGCAGTGCTCCAAGTTCCCGCTAAGAGATTCTGCCATTATTATGTAGAGAAAAGGTGAGAGTGTGCATCCTTGTACTAAACCTCTAGAGCTTTGAAAAAAGCTACCAAGTCTTCCATTGATGAGGGAGCAATCCAGGGTCTTATGATGCAAGATTTGATGATATTTATGAAGTCTGTATTGAAACCAAATTTATGGAGGACAAAAATTAGGAAAGAGAGGTTGACTCGATCAAAGGCATTGGCCATATCGAATTTCAAAACGAATCCTTGTTCATTTATGGACATACTTGATTGGATTTCTTCTTGGACCAACATAATATTATCAGCAATTTTCCTGTTTGGAAGAAAGGCTCCTCGATTTTCAGAAATCAAGCTGGAAAGAAGAGGCTTAATCCAGTTGGCAAGAATCTTGGAGATTATTTTGTATGAGGAGTTGCAGAGAGATATTGCTCTAAAACGATGAAAGGTGGACATTTTCATTTCTTTTGGAATTAGGGCCAGATAGGTGGAATTTGCATTTCCACCTATTTTCTTTCTTTTAATGGCCCATCTACTCATCTTTAGAAGGTCCTTTTTAATGAGCAACCAGAAAGTACAGTAGAAGGCTATAGAGAACCCATTAGGTCCCAGAACTTTATTTGGATGGAGATTCTGTATGAAAAATTTAATTTCTTCTTCTTTTACTTCTTTTATAACCACCGAGTTTGTCTCTTCTATAATTAGTTTAGGAATATGTCTTATGAATTCTTCATAATTTGGATTACTAAGCTCTGTTGAAAGAAAATATCTATAGTGCTCATGAGCCTCTTTTTTTATTTCTTCCTGTCCCTTTATTTCAGTCTCTCCTTCCCCTTTAATTGTCTCAGTCTGGTTTTTAATATTTCTCATTTTAATGGTGTTGTCAAAAAAAGGATGTGTTTTGATCCCCAACCTAAATCCCCAAATTTCTAGACTTTAGTCTCCAAGTCTCTTCCTCATTTATGTTGTTCTTGTATATTTCCCAAGGAATTTCTTTTTCTTTCAACGGATTCTCTTTTGTTTCTTCTCCTTCCTCCATACTCTTCTGCACTTTTTCTAGTTCCCTTTGCAACTTTATTTTCTTTTGCTGAGGTTCTTTATAATGCAATCGAGCCCAATATTTTAATATTTTCTTGACATTTTTTAACTTTGATTCCCAAACAAATCTTGGGGAACCATTAATGCTATGATTCCACGCTGTGGATATCAATGTTCTAAATTCTTCATGATTAGCCCATAGGGGATTGTATTGAAAGGGAAGAGGTCCCAAATTTTCACCTTCCCCGAGTTTGATGGTGATAGGCTTATGATCTAAAGCTGCCGAGGGAATAATCTTAGAAGTCACGGCCTTATAATATGTTATAATACTATCTTGGATTAGAAATATACCTAATTACTCTTTAATATTACCCATGCATAGCCTTTTGTTGCTCCAAGTGTATTTTATATTTCTTGGAAATATGTCCATTAGATTATGAATTTCTATTATATTTTCAATACTATCTCTGAAAGGGTCTGCCTGAAAAATTCCTCCTTGTTTTTCCTCAGCATATAAAATCAAATTAAGGTCACCTCCAATAATAATATTTTTACTGGTTTTGGAACTTATTCATTGAGTCAAGGATTACCAATAGTAATCCTTGTCTCAGTAATGAGAGGGAGCATAAATGTTGAAAAGACAAATTTGATAGCCTGAAATTTTATTTCTGAGCTCAGTCTTGATCAAATGAAGCTCTTTAAACTGACTTAAAATCTCCCAAGCAGACTCTTTCCACATTGTGAAAATTCCACCTGAAGCACTAATTCATTTTATTGTTGTTCCTTCATAATATTTTGTTTTTTGGATGATCTGATTCATTTCTTATTCAGAAGCCTTGGTCTCATAAAATAGGAAGAAATTTGGGCTTTTATATTTAATTAGATCTTTTTCTATATTGATTTTCGAAGGATACCCAAGGCCTCTATGATTCCAGGAGACCATATACATTATTTTCTTTGCGTTGGAATAGAGGGACCTTTCCCTCGAACTGTCTGATGAGGTTTTTCGTTGTTACCATTACTTTTTTCTATATATGTTTCCATTGGCTGTTGAGTTCCCATAGCCATTTCTTTTATTGTTGTTTCATCCCTAATTTTCTTATTGGATTTCTTCCAAGTTTCATGTGACTGTTGGAGGGAAAGATGGATTCCTTAGATTGATTCCTTAGGAGGGAAAGAGAGGAAGGGGAACAAGGGGAGGGAGGAGGTGAGGCAAAGGTTTTGAGGGGGAGAGGTGGGACATCATCTCTAGTGAGGAGGGGATCAAGAGGGGGTTCAAGAGAGGAAAAGAGATTGAAATCTAAAGGGAAGGAGAGAGAGGAGGAGGAAGGAGGGGGGTCGGAGGAGGTAGGGGTAGAAGATGTTGAAGGCTTGGATCCAAATTTGTTTTCTTAACAGGCTCCTATTGCGGGTCTTGAGATTTTGCTGCTTCTTCTACTTCTTTTTTTGAACATATATTTGCAAAATGACTGTATTCATGACATACCTTACATTTGAATGAAAGTTGTTCATGGTCCAGTTGTTGAATGTGTGTCCAAATATCTGCCTTGATCTTCACTACTTTTAAAAGCCATTTTCCCAAGTCCACTTCCACATAGATGCGGGCACAAGCATGCATATTTTCTTTAGGTTTGCTTCGGTCTATATATTTCCCAAATGCATTGCCTATAACTTTAACAAATTCATTTCCCCAATAATGAAGAGGAAGGTGGGGGAGGTAGACCCAAACTGGCACAACGTTAGGGACATCGAGCTCTTGATCAAAGTCCGGAGTCCACCTGTTTAAATATAAACCTCTAGTATCCATGAAATAAAGCCCATTTCTGAAGATGGGATCTTTGTCTTCTCTGGTTTTGAAATAGAAGGAGAAAAAGCCTCTACCACATAAGCGAATATATATTTTTCCTTTAGTTGAGGGAGACTAGTTCAATATTACTTTGTAAGGGATATGGTTAAGGACAAAAAGGTGTTACTAGTAAAGATGGACACTTTGAAGAATACTGCAGATGCATTCACAAAGTTTGTGAGCATTGAGAAGTTATCTTGGTGTAGAGAAACAATGGGGTTTGCAAGGCTGAACCAATGACTAATCTCTCTTGTGGCCCACTATGGAAAGAAAACAACAAGTGGGAGAATGTTGGGTGTATGTTATATTATTTCCGTCTGCCCAGTTGGGGGGGGTGGTGGTGTCGTGGGGGGGGTGTTGGTGGGTGGTGTGGGTCGCTCCCCTCCCCTGTTCATTCGTCAAGTGTGCAAGGGGGTCCAGGGGGGGGGGGCAACGCCCTTGAGAATTTTTTTTTGGACCCTATATTACGTGGGCGGACCTACCTATGGTTTTGTGCATGGTTTTCGCACATGGTTTTTGGCATGATGGCTTTTTGCTCATGATATTTTGTAGATTCATTCAAGGGAAGTATGGTTATGTTTTATTCTAGGGTTAATGGATTCGGGTTTATAAATGCTTCAACACGTATATATATGTATTGTAACATTGAAATGAATATAATGAAAAATCAATCTGGTAGTCCCGGTTTTGGGATCTAGGGGAAAATCTCTATGTATCTCTGTTTTATGTTTTATGCTCTCACCATTGTTTGTTTTTTGGTTTTAGAATTTGTATTCAGGTAATTTCTATATGGGGTTAAAACCTACACTTTAAAACATAGGGGTATATGTCTTTCCACTTCAAATAGAATATAGAGAGGGGGGCGTTAAAATTTATGTTGGCTTCGATTGGGCAAACCAATAAATTCTAGCATTCTTCAACAAATTTTCCACTTATGAATAAATGTTGGATTGTTTCTTCCTCTTCTTGACACATGGGACATCTTGATGGCCCATGGATGCCTTTTTTCTTTAGTTTTTCTACTGTTAGGATCTTGCCTTTAAGCATGGTCCAAATAAATATCTTGATTTTTGGGAGACTCTATGTTTTCCATACTACTTTCCAGAGAGGCCAATCCGGTTGACCATTATCTTCTTGAAGTTTCATATACCTGATTTTACTGAAAATTCCCCTCTAGACAGGTTCCATTTGAATTTGTCTTCTTGACCGAGACTTACAGGAGCTGCACCCTTAAAGTGAGAAAGGGGAAAATCCCATTGATTGTTGAGATAAGGAGAAAATTCTGGTGGGCACCAATCTACCCAAGAATTATCTTAATGATTCCATTATGGGATTTGTGCAAGGGAGTGAATTCCTTTATCTATCATCCAAGTTTTGAGAGATTGGATGCCTTGATGATCAGAAAGAGGAGATTTACCCAAGATACTATCTTTCCATAAATTTATATCTTATCCACCACCCATAGTTCTAGATGTGTTTTATTTAACAAGGAGGGATTTTCTGAGTAACTTCCAGATTTGGGAGCATGGTTTGATGGGTACTTTTTCGTAGAGAAGAAATTGTCGAGAAGTATTTAATTATTTTGCCTCCAAAACTTTCTTCCACCAGGTGGGTTCTCCTGTTATGAATCTCCATATTATCTTAGCACCGAAGGCAATATGCTTTAGCCTAGGAAGTCGAATGGATTTGCCTCCACTTTCAAAAGGAGCAGTTACTTTATTCTAGTTTACCAAACTGAATTTTTTGGTCTCCGATTTACCTCCTCGCCATAGAAATTTTCTAATAATTAACTCTATTTTCTTTTGAACACCAGCAGGGGCTTGAATGATAGAAAATTTATCTAGAGGAAGAGATGATAAGACATATTTGATCAAAGTGATCCTCCCAGCTAGGTTGAGCCAAAGCATGCCTCAATTATGATTTTTTTTCATTTTTCTATGGCACATTGCCAAATCTTTGAATTTAGAATAACTTTTGAAATAGGAAGCCCCAAATGTTTGAAGTGGCCCCAATTTGCTTTGAAAGGAACTCCTAGAATTTAGGATATACACTGTAAAATTTTTAAGGGGTGTTCCAACCATAAATACTACTTTTTAGATTATTTAGGAAACACCCGAAGACCTCCAAAAATCTTTCCAAAATGAATTTGAACCTTCTAGCAACTATACATGAAGCACCTCCTAAAAATAATGTCTCATCAACAAACAAAGAGTGGTTAATACTCTTGACTCCTCTATTGAGAAGGATCTTAGTGATAGAGCCATTATGTTTGCAATGCTCCAAGTTCCTACTAAGATATTTTGCCATTATTATGTAGAGGAAAGGTGAGAGTGGGCATCCTTTATTAAACCTCTAGAGCTTTGAAAACAGCTACCAGGTCTTCCATTCATGAGGGGGGCAATCTAGGGTCTTATGATGCAATACTTGATGATATTTATAAAGTCTATATTGAAACCAAATTTATGGAGGACAAAAATTAGGAAAGAGAAGTTGACTCGATCAAAGGCATTGGCCATATTGAGTTTCAAGATGAATCCTTGTTCATTTTTGGACATACTTGATTGGATTTCTTCTTGGACCAACATAATATTATCAACAATTTTCCTGTTTGGAACAAAGGCTCCTTGATTTTCAAAAATCAAGTTGGAAAGAAGAGGTTTAATCTGGTTGGCAAGAATCTTGGAGATTATTTTGTATGAGGAGTTGCAGAGAGATATTGGTCTAAAACGATGAAAGGTGGACAATTTCATTTCTTTTGGAATTAGGGCCAGATAGGTGGAATTTGTATTGCCACCTGTTTTTTTTCTTTTAATGGCCCATCTGCTCATCTTTAGAAGGTCCTTTTTAATGAGCAACCAAAAGGTACAATAGAAGGCTATGGCGAACCCATTAGGTCCCATAACTTTATCTCGTTGGAGATTCCATATGGAAAATTTAATTTCTTCTTCTTTTACTTCTTTTATAACCACTGAGTTTGTCTCTTCTATATTTAGTTTAGGAATATGTCTTATGAATTCTTCATAATTTGGATTACCAAGATTTGCTGAAAGTAAATATTTGTAGTGCTCATGAGCCTCTTTTTTTATTTCTTCCTCTCCCTTTATTTCAGTCTCTCCTTCCCCTTTAATTGTCTCAATCTGGTTTTTAATATTTCTCATTTTAGTGGTGTTGTGAAAAAAAGGATGTGTTTTGATCCCCAACCTAAATCCACAAGTTTCTAGACTTTAGTCTCCATGTCTCTTCCTCATTAATGTTGTTCTTGTATATTTCCCAATGAATTTATTTTTGTTTCAACTGATTCTCTTTAGTTTCTTCTCCTTCCTCCATACTCTTCTGCACTTTTTTTTATCTCCCTTTGCAACTCTATTTTCTTTTGCTGAGGTTCTTTATAATGCAATCGAGCCCAATCTTTTAATATTTTTTGACATTTTATAACTTTGATTCCCAAAAAAATCTTGGGGAACCATTAATGCTATGATTCCACGCTGTGGATATCAATGTTTTGACTTCTTCATGGTTAGCCCATAGGGGATTGTATCGAAAGGGAAGAGGTCCCAAATTTTCACCTTCCCCGAGTTTGATGGTGATAGGCTTATGATCTGAAGCCGCCAAGGGAATAATCTTAGAAGTCACTACCTTATAATATGTTATAACACCATCTTGGATTAGAAATATATCTAATTGCTCTTTAATATTACCCATGCATATCCTTTTGTTGCTCCAGTGTATTTTCTATTTTTGGGAAATATGTCCATTAGATTATGAATTTCTATTATATTTTCAATCTTATCTCTGAAAGGGTCTGCCTGAAAAATTATTCCTTTTTTTTCCTCAACATTTAAAATCAAATTAAGATCGCCTCTAATAATGATATTTTTATTGGTTTTGGAACTTAATCATTTAATCAAGGATTGCCAATAGTGATCCTTGTCTCGGTAACGAGAGGGAGCATAAATGTTGAAAAGACAGATTTGATAGCCTGAAATTTTATTTCTGAGCTCAGTCTTGATCACATGCAACTCTTTAAACTGACTTAAAATCTCCCAAGCGGACTCTTTCCACATTGTGTAAATTCCATCTGAAGCACTAATTTCTTTTATTGTTGTTCCTTCATAATATTTTGTTTTTTGGATGACCTGATTCATTTCTTGTTCGGAAGCCTTGGTCTCATGAAATAGGAAGAAATTTGGGCTTTCATATTTAATTAGATCTTTTTCTATATTGATTTTCGAAGGATGCCCAAGGCCTCTACGATTCCAGCTGACCATACACACTATTTGCTTTGTGTTGGAGTAGATGGACCTTTCCCTCGAACTATCTAACGAGGTTTTTCCTTGTTACCATTACTGTTTTCTATATATGTTTCCATTGGCTGTTGAGTTCCCATAGCCATTTCTTTTATTGTTG